>JAVIAB010000092.1:104044278-104226778 GCA_032433765.1 Megaustenia siamemsis
AAAATCTCACTCGATCATTTATGCCACTTGTCATATTTAGCCATTAGCCGCTTCATCGTTTACTTTTCCTGTGGTTGCATTATTTTCTCTCAAAATAGTTTTCCATTTTAATCCCTCAAGATATATCACATCAACACATTAAAAACTGTTATTTTATATGACATGTGCTTGGTATCCCTTTGTCTCGATTGACATTAAACAAACTATTTAAATCTTGGTTTAAATCTAAGGTTTCAAGATGGCGTCCGTGTGTGGACAGTGTTTTCCGTTACAGCGTGTGTTGTTTCGAAATACGTCGGTTACACGCGTTGTGATTCTTGGGATTAATATTCTGCTCATTCTTGTTCTGGTTGTTTAACTTCTGACAGGCTGGTGGATGGTGGAAATTCTCGTTGTTAAGTGGGTATTTATCTTCTTTTCATTCAAGATTGACCTATCGGTGATTGGTCATTGTTTTTCACTGTCGCGCCAGGCAGACGGCAATGTCCATTCCGAATTGTACAAAGTCTGCAACGGTGGATGGGGCGGAAGAGTCAGAAATGATAAACGGCCCAGAAAGCGAAAACAGCAAAGTGTGTAGTTCACAAGAGGCATATTCAAGACACGAAAGACGAATGTTGCTGACCACCGTGAAAGAGATTGGAGCCTCATGACGTACTAATCCAGAGGAAGCAATGGATCAAACAAGACAAATGCGATTTTTGGGCCATGTTAAAAGACACAACAGCCTACTGAAAGTAATCCTGAAGTGGAAAATAGAAGGTAAAAGAGGCAGAGGCAGACCAAGACTAACATGGACGAGTAACATCAAAAGATGGACAAAAATTATGACAACCTCCACCATCAAAGCAAGAGACAGAGCAGAATGGCGCTCCATGGTAGCCAACCTTCGTTGCGGAGACGGCACTCGATGATGATAATTAAATCTTGCCTAAACTTTGTGAAGGCTGTAAAAGCTGACACATTCTGATTAAACATTTGGATAAGAAGTTTGTAACTGACGGTTTTGCTGGTGGATCATCATGGCTCGTGAACTAAATACTGAGGACAAGCGATTGGGGTTATCCCTCTGGGCAGCTTCTAGTAATCGCCCTTTAATACTGTTATTTCTTTCTGGGAACTAAAATAACAGCACTGCAGAATGCTGATCACATAACCCATAAATGTACTGGTTATTACAAAAATAAGGGGACTGACACCATTGTTTCTAAAAGCCACGAAGTTAATCGGGCTCTTTCTTCCTTCCTATAAGCAAGATACTTCTTATGAGTAAACTAGTTGAATCACTCAGTATTCGTATCAGAACCTGACAGATTGTCTACAGTCTCCACCAATTTTACATATTTACCTAACTGGCAGTGTCATAAACATCAAGGAACAAGGAAACATGAATGCTCAAGATATTTTTAAACACTCAGAGAATGCTGATTTTGCATTGTATCTTCATTATAGCGTTCAGTAACAGCACATTTACGGGAATCGCGTACATTGCAGATGAATGAATAGCACACGATAAAAATAAATAATAGATAGAATGGATACATTGGGAATTTGAAGGATTATTGAAGTGCACAACTGCACCTATTTCAGAGTCATCATCGATAACCATTGAGAAACATGACATGTCAGTACAATGCTTAACAAGTTCAGATTTGCTTTCAATACTCTGTGTATGGTTAGCTTCTTAACTTTGCTCCAGAAAACGTAAAATGTACCCACTCAGTACATTTTAAGTATGCATTCTATATGGCTCGAAAAAATGGTAAGGTGAAGACCACAATATAAACATGTACATAGTTGAAAAAGGTCAGCACAAAATACACGTTGTTAGAGGTCAACTGTCACATACCAAATTCTTCCGACTTTTCCTTTTCTTCTACATAAGGTGCATCACAGCCTCAGGCATCAATACACTTTAGTTCCAATACATGAAACAGATCTTTAGTAATAATGATAAACAAAGAATGACTGAACTAGAGGACCGCTGCCAACAGTGACTATTCACTTTCAACATATGAAGTAAAGTTAGTCTCAAGTCGATCAATCGACGTACTAAAAAGAAAAAAATAAAGCCTGATACTCCAGCTGAGAACAGGCAGGGTATGTCAATGTCAGGCATTACCTAAATGGATTAAGTCCCTTACAAAAGCAAATTGCAGGCAGCGCAACCGTAATAAGGAAACAGTAAACCTGCTGATTCGTCCTGTCCCCATCAAACGAACCTGCCAGGCCGGTATCCACAACAAACTCTGCTTACTACCAATCAGAACAATTAAAGAAAACAAATACTTTTGTGAGAAAGGCATGGCCTAAAGAGTAACCAGCGCGCAGATGAAAGGATTCAGTCAAGTCTTTTATTGTTATTGCCAATTCACTTTAAACGTCCATCGTTTGTCTTCTGCTCTTTTGATAGTCTTTTCTACTGCAAGGTTTTCAAACCATGCCTGAGACGTATGTGTCTGGCCCCTATCCGCTGATATCGCCACTTGTCTAAGCCAGCGACACAACGCATGCCAGGCCACTTAACGTACGAACACAAAGCACAAGAAAATGAGGTTTTCAAGAGTTTCAAGTCTTCAGTTTCAAGAGTTTCAAGTCTTCAGTTTCAAGACGTTTCAAGTCTTCAGTTTCAAGACGTTTCAAGTCTTCAGTTTCAAGAGTTTCAAGTCTTCAGTTTCAAGACGTTTCAAGTCTTCAGTTTCAAGACGTTTCAAGTCTTCAGTTTCAAGAGTTTCAAGTCTTCAGTTTCAAGAGTTTCGAGTCTTCAGTTTCAAGACGTTTCAAGTCTTCAGTTTCAAGACGTTTCAAGTCTTCAGTTTCAAGACGTTTCAAGTCTTCAGTTTCAAGACGTTTCAAGGTTTTATAATGTTGCAGACAGGATTCTAAAGATATTGATGTAACCAAGAAATGTGAACGAAAGCATATTTATATAATGAATTATTAAATTGTAATAAGTCTTAGAAAACTACAGAATGAACCTAGAATATTAATACACAGGTGAATCATATGTGGGCAAGTCATAAACAGTTATCGACTCGCAGAGAAAAGACTGGCTAGCATGAACTAAAATTAGTCCTAAAGCTTAAAGTTGTAGCAGACCCTGTCAGGATTAAGAAGAGAAATCAAGAATGTAGAGAAAAATATCAATTAAAAAATAAGAGAATGCCAAAGAAGGAAGAATACAAGATATTATTAAATATCAGTTACTATGAACGTTGCACTGATTGCAAAACTCCACAATTTAAGATGATAAACACAAAACAAAGACGCACAATTTTCTCTAATCATTCTTATATTGCGATTTAGAGTGTATGATTTACACCAGTGCATGTGCATTATGAAGGTTCATGATAATGAAACAAGCATTACTCTTGCGACTACAATGAAGACTAGTTTTTATTTTCATTGAGTACTTTTGCTGCAAATGTCAGAATAATTGAAGTAGAGCTCAGTTTTATTCCATCTCAGGGATAATATTTGCAACGATGAAGAGAGAAGGGAAAC
Organism: Megaustenia siamemsis; assembly: GCA_032433765.1. Classification (NCBI taxonomy): domain Eukaryota; kingdom Metazoa; phylum Mollusca; class Gastropoda; order Stylommatophora; family Ariophantidae; genus Megaustenia; species Megaustenia siamemsis. The sequence goes on from JAVIAB010000092.1 coordinate 104,047,783, forward strand.
CAAGACGTCATTACCAGGTTGGTTTAAGAAAGCCTTATTTGATTTAATCCCAAACCGATAAAAATGTTAAGTCAGAAGTGTTCTCCCGCTGTAAAGATGCAATAAAAACATCTGGCAGTTTAATTCAAATGCAAAATGTCTCCTAAACTATGAGTGGGCAACATGGCATGCAACAGAAAGAACTCACAGTGAAAGCAAAAAACACGGAAGGAGAAAGAAACGTAAAAAAAATAATGGATGAGAGGCAGAGCAAATCGACGTGTCCCAATTAAGTAACGGTAGAAAGTAGCGCAGAGTCTGACAGTTTAGAATCACAAACAATTGTCGTGAGTGTGAATGTTCTTTCTGGCCGCTGTTCATCATCATCTTGTCCTGTCTCTGTATCGATGGTTGGCTAACATGGAGCGTCTTTTAAAACTGTTATACGCTATCATAGGCTATCTTCTCCATCTCATGCTGTCAATCTTCTTTAGTCTCTGTAGGCTCATCTTTGTTTACCTTGTACTTTCACTCCAAGTTGATTTTCTATATGTTATTGTGTGACTTTACGTGTTCTAAAAATTCATTTCATGTTCTAGCTGCACTAAACACATTTTCTTCATTTTCTGCTCTTTCAAAACTTCATTATTTACTTTATTTTCTGTGTCCATCCAATTCTTATAATTCTTGAGCGCTGATAAATCGGCAGCGAATTAACCTTTCAGAAATCTTGCTCTACATGACCATGTTAGCTCAGAAGCGAAACAATAATTTTAAATTGTGAAGTATGACTGTCTCACATGGGTACATGGTAAACTTAGTGTAACGACATACAATTGTCATTAGTTTAGTCCACAGATCATCCTCATTGCACAATTCCATAATGTTGAGATCCCCCTTCTCAGCATGGTTCCCTTCACACATTAGTGAAAGCATTACAAGATTTTTTCAGCTCAGATGCACGAACTCCGTAGCACCGCCGAAGACCATGACCCCAACCTTCCTTGTCGCTTCTTAAGACACGCAGGCAATTGACAGTGGCACTTTAATTTCTCCCCTGACTTCGGTCAGGTCCCTGGTAGCCCAACAAGCCAAATAATACACGGCATACTTTTGTGAAGTGTTTCAAATGCGATAAAATAAGTTAATGCACGCGTGTAACTGTTCTTCAACTTTATCATTACATCCCCTAATAAGGTTAGTTCGGTAGCAGTATTCTCAGATGTGTTAACTGATCACAACAAATAAACTAACATCCATGATTTATGGAGATAGCGTTTAAACCGCTACTCCCATGGAGATTACTTCAAAGTAAGATGTGTGTGTGGTGTGTATGTGTGTGTGTGTGTGTATGGTGTGTGTGTTGATCAAAGACTTGCGGTGGTTGGCAAACCGTGCTTTTGCTTAGATTAGGTTTCGCCATGAACATCGATACATTGTGGGGACTTCCACATTCTGTATCATGTGTGTACAGCAGTTATCCCCTCTCCTTGGTAAGACTGCTTTTAACATATCGATCTATCTGACATTGTCCTTTGTCATCGTCGTGAACTGAAACAAGTTCATCAGATACAATGTAAGCGTGTAGTAGATTAGTCTTTATTCCATGACATGACCGAACTGCTTTATATATATATATATTCGTTTGTAGTGATACCGGGCCTTCGACTAACCATAACCATGATATCGACACCTGACAGATGATGTAATCTGTTTTATTGCGCCGTAGACAATAACCAAGATCAACAATATATGGGAAATATAAATTGTTTTTTTCATGACCATCATAATTTAAAAAAGACATTGTCATTGTTTTTGTATCCTTTAACTTAGCAACTAGTTTTTCGAAAATATTAATTACATTGTAAAATAGACAGGTTTGTTATTTTCTTTGTCGCTGATCTTCATTCTGCGCATTATTCGGTATGAGCTTCTTTCATTTTCTGGAATTATTAATCATAATGACTTTCCTCTAGTATTACTATATTCATAAATAAGTCGAACAACAATCATCATCAAGTACCATGCATGCTGGCGTATGTGATCATGTCTCTCCACAACTTTCGATCTCGACAGTTATTTATCATTTCTATTGTTGATCTAGGAAGAAATCAACATTTTTCGGCCACATCATGAGAAGAGAAAAGTTGGAATACTTGGTTACAACTGGCAAAATAAAAGGAAAGAGAGATCGCGGACGACAAAGAGAGAAAATACTGGATAGCTTGGTGTCATGGCATGGAAAACAGTCAACAACAGAACTGATACGATGCACTGTAGATAGAAGATTGTGGAGGGGCATGATCGCCTACGCCAACCTGTATGGCACATGATGATGATTGTTGATCTTCTGCCAAGCCATTTCCTTAAGCTGTCTGGTATCTTTTCTCTTTCTTTCCTTCTATCTCTTCGTCCCTTGATTTTCCAGTTGTTACAAAATATTCCATCTGTTCCTTTCTCATTCATCATCTCAATTAACCGGACCTGCTGGCATAGGTGATAATGTCTCTCCACAACTCTCGATCTCGACAGTTATTTATCATTTCTGTTGTTGACCTTCTGCCAAGCCATTTTATTAAGCTATCTGGTATCTGTTCTCTTTGCTTCCCTCTATCTCTTCTTCCCTTAATTTTCCCATTTGTTAAAATATATTCCAGCTGTTCCCTTCTCATTACGAGGCCAAAAAATGATGATTGTTTCTACCTAATATTGAAAATTAGCTCTCTTTTTGCTTTGCCCTCTCTCAGAACGTTTTCATTACTCTTTTTAGCTGCCCATTGGTATTCTCAACATTCTTCTGTAAAATCACGTTTCTACAGACTCCAGTGATTTTCTTGTCTTTTGACCGATTGTCCATGACTCAGATCCATATGTAAAGACTGGCTCTACATACTTTAAGAACTCTTTTTCTTTTTTCCATTGTAAAAAATGGATTACACAGTGCCATCCTCATTCTTTGGAAAGTTGCCTTTGCCTGAGCGTTCTGCCTGTTACCTCTTTTATATAACCTAATAACGAAAGTGACAGTATAAACCCTACCTCAATCTTATTGTTAATTTGCATGCTATAGTAAAGTAGTAAAGAGCTCCTGCCACGCCGAGTGGCGTATAGGGAATATGGTGTTAGTGACCATAGATTTTACAGACCTTCAGCACATGATTTTTGTGGTAATGTGGTCGGTATTACGCCCGTGCTGCTTTACTTTCCCAGAAAAAAATCCGGTACCCATTTAAGGCTGGGTGAAACTGGAAACCGTCGGTTGGGATCGAACCCTACCTCTTGTCCTTTGTAGTCAAGTTCACTAACCACTGAGCTATCGCGGCTTCCTAATTTGCATGCTATGATCAGATAAATTATGGTTACTACAACACTTTTTTTCCATATTTGGTACATAAAGTACGTATAATTATATAATGATATAAAGTTGAGTAATAGTTTAAATGTGTACGTTTTAATTATTATTTTCCTATATTCTATAATTCTCTGTTATTACTTAGAGTTTGTTTCTAGTTACTTTGTGAAAGGGATTTTCCTCATCTATCTGGAAATTATTACCTTATTGTTTCATATACCATATCCTCTATCTGAAAATAAAATAATTCTGTATAAATTATGAACGTTTCTATGGTTTATTTAAGTATAACATATTCCAATATTATATTAGCTTGTCATGTCAATAATTCACTCACAATATTTATTTTAAAAAAATACTATATTTAAGCTTAAAGCCTAATATAAATCAATCAATTGAAGCAACTAGTAAGTTTCCAAGAACCAAATGTCACATGACAACTTCTCACAATAACACATAAACTGGTGATGCAAATTCCGGGGTCAATAAGAAATCCATGCATGGAGATAACCATATATGTTTAAAAGAAGAAAAACATGAAAGAAACACGAAGTAAAAGTATTTGTTAGTTAGGCATTGCAGCCTTTTTATGACAGACTACTGTTCTGATTAATAAAAACTATTGTCTTGTTGAACGGTGTAGGTAAATCAAAGATTAGGAAGCAGCTTCAAACACACAACTGTAAGCTGGCAGAGTTAAAATGGATACGCTATGACATTTGATGTAAACCACAGTACGATTCAGTTCGATAAAAATTTAAAGGCTTGCTGACTCTATAACCTGGGGTAGAAATACATTAAAAAATCAGGCGCCTGGATTATTGGAACACGCGCACACGAAAGACGAAAACTGAGCCAGAATTCGACATTTGGAAGAGACCAGTTTAGATGCTTAAGAAAAAAACAAAAGAGTGGTTCTTCTTTTTCATGTCCATTTCCTCATTTACCTTTCAGCGTCGTGAAGAGAGATAGTTTGCAATCTTTTATTCTTTGATTGACCTCTGCTGCTTCCACGTTTCAACATGTTTCTATTATTCCGTCTGTTCATCTTTCTCAAGGAAACCCGTCCGCTCAGTTGTTTTCGTACCGTTGGATGATAGCTGTCAGAAATGTATTTAGCTATTTCTGACTTGTCACTTGCTGGCTAAACCGTTTAATTTAATATTTCTGAATAAATTCGACTGAGAGTGGATGGACATATACTGCCTTCTTAGTTCCTCCCTTCTAATTAATCCTCCAAATTGACTCCCATCATGGGCCTGACACGTTTCATTTCCGTGGTATTTATCTTATTGATTAAACAAACATGTATTGTCCATGCCTCCACATTAAACGCAAAAGATTGACACGAGGATTGTATTGATAAGCTTAATTTGTGTGCTTATATTGCCATTTTCCGTTGTGGCCAATAATGATGCCATCTGGTCAGTTGTTTAACATAATTTATTCCTTACTGTGGTTGCATTTCGTTGGTTGTTTATTGTTAAATGTCACCAGACTGACTAGGTAGTTGAATTTGTCTACTTGTTTTAGTTGTATATGGCCTCTAGCGTCTTGACAGAGAGTTGGTAGCAAGCAATCATCATAATAAGGCCTCAGTTTCATGGCTCTCCCTTAACAATCATATCGTTAATACGACCACACAGGTAGTACGAATGGGAGCTGATGAGATCACCAGGGACAAATTTATGACATACCTCGGAGTTAAGTTTGATCGTAGCCTGTGTTTTCGGGACCACGTCGACCATGTGATAACAAAATCCCGCAAAGGATTAGCCGCCTTGAAGGTCAGGGCAGCTGCCAACATCAAGCAGAGGCTACTTACTCTTCTGTTCCAGGGATTAGTCCTCGCACCAATCGGGTATGCCTTGGCAATTCTTACTGTCAGTACGACTCAAATTGATAGGCTGGAGAAAATACAAAATGAAGCCATGTGCATTATCTTGGGATGTACAAGGGACACTCCCTGTGTAGCAATGAGATATCTTCTTTTATTTCCAACCATGGATGACAGTATCAAGATCTGGAGAGCACGAGCATACCTGAAGATTAGTACAAATAAAAAGAGAATACATTGCACCACGTACTCAACACAGGGAAAGGTGCCAGGCTAAAAAGAGGCAATTCATGGGTGGGCCGAGCAGAAGATGTCATCAAACAGGTATGTGGGCTTACCAATATCAACGTTGGTGAGGAGTGGATAACGGTGCCTACGTCATTTAAGGGGACTTTCTCGTGTATTGTCACACTCGACAGGAAAAGTAGGGAACAGAACCTGGTCGTGGTTAATGATGGGGTCAACGGTCTCATCTGCGATAACACCGATAAGAAAGATGCAGTCATCTATACAGACGGATCTGTAAAACGACACCAAAGAAGTGCATACGCATTTACAGCATGCTCGGCAGGCAGAATAGTCAAAGAAGACAGTGGTGCATACGTCATGACCACGAGTAGCATGACAATGGAGGTGATGGCAGTGACCAAGGCATTCAAATGGTTAGAGTCACAAGACTACATCCACGCATGTATACTGGTTGATTCGATGAGCATGATAAAAAAAGTGGAGGCAGGCTCTGTACGCATACAATGGGCAGTCATTGCAGAAGTCCAAAATACGTAAGGTCACCTTTGTCTATGTCCCTGGACATGCGGGAGTACGGGGAAATGAAAGAGCGGACAGGTTGGCTAGCTGCGCTGTCGTTGAGGACGGGCAACCAATGATCGGGCGGACATCATTAATGCCCTCCGAGATGTGGGAAGAGCACTGGACTTCGACATACACAGATACGCGTCACTTCTTCAGATGGTGGAAATGGGAGTTAAGATGGGCACAGCCAGAAATGATAAACTTAGTGGTCGTGTAAGAAGACTTATCAACCAACATAGAACTTGAGTCGTCAGTCACTGGACACTGCGGGACTTGCTGAGGAGGGGATCTGACACCTACAAACATGTTCGGAGTGCAATGATGATGGCCCGGAAATAACTCAATAACTCAATCATCATAAATCAGTAGTTTGGTAAAATATTAGTGTCTTGTGCTGGATGCTATTTTTGCTGAACAACTTCTCTCATGCCAATATTGGATGGATAGATTAGAACGCCGGATGAAGACGATGTATTCCTGGTGCCTAGCCGTGTCTCCTTTCTCCTGCGACTTTTGTCTTCTGAATTTGATATCAACGCTGCCTCGAATGTTGCTGTGCCTTTTTTGTTTTTGTTCTTCGTGTGCTACACTCTTCAGTCTGATCCTCCCACTTTCTTTCACTAATAGAGAATTCACCCAAGGACACCTTGCAAGCATCCTTATACTCATCATAGGTCTTCCCATTTGATCTCATTTCGCTTAAATTCGCCATACAATATTTGTTTAGGAATACGATTGTTTGCCATTTTTCTTACATGACCATAAGATGAAGTGTTACAATCATGAATTGGAATTAGCTTGTTGCAAGCCATTAGAGTTGTTAATTTGTCCTGCCATTTGATACTCATTATCGTGCAAAGACAACGCACATGAAAGCTGTTTAATCTTTTCTCCTGCTCTACATTTTAAAAAAAGTAAAGAGCCCCCGTCACGCCAAGTGGCGAATAGGCAATATGGTATTAGTGACCATACATTTTTTACAGACCTTCAGCACATGATTTTTGGTTAATGTGGTGGGTATTACACCCGTGCCGCTTTACTTTCCCAGAAAAAAATACGATACCCATTTAAGGCTGTATGAACCCGGAAGCCGTCGGTTGGGATCGAACCCTACCTCTTGTCCGTTGTAGTCCAGTTCACTAACCACTGAGCTATCGCGGCTCCCCATGCCCTGCATAGGTAGTCAACATTTCTGATCCGTATAGAAGCGTACTAAATATACAACTTTGGTGAACTTGAATCTTAATCCGGAGTGTTAGTTTGGTGTTTGCTCTATCTTTAAGTTTACCAAAAATTGAAGCTACCTTTACAGTTCGGGAATGTATTTCTACTTCAAGGCAGAGGGCGGCTATGACCATAGAATCGAGTTAGGTGAACTTTCTCACATACCAAATGGGTGTGTTATTTAATGATATAACTGAGTGAATGGCTAGAACCTGTTGAAACACCACAATCTTCTGGATACTTATTGACAGGAGAAATACATCACATGAAGTAGCAAGATTGTCAATCATTGACTGCATGACAGACTCATGGTGAGCAACCAGTGCTGCATCATCAACGAGTTGCTTTAGTTATCATCTTTCTATATAACCTGATAATATTTTGTCGACATATTTCATAGAAAACGAATTATTAATATTTAGACTGTTGTTAGAGCATAATTTATTCCACTGACTGCACAGGTGCAATGTTCTTGGATATACATTATACTTGTACTGAGTATTCGTATCTGAAGACTAATTCACGTTATTATGGCCTCTCTGATATCTTTCTGGTATAAATTTTATTCATACATAAGCAACTTTAAAATGACTGCTAAATGAATGAAAAAAGTTTGTACCAAGATAGTAACAGTGTTAATACGTATACAGATGAGGCCTCGATATTTCGTTGACCAAAGTCTGATGGTCTGCTCAAGACCAAGCCATGACTTGCTACATATGTAACGAGCATCAAGAAGATTTGAGTGTAATCGCAACAGTAAAATTAACTATATGAGGGGTTTGGATGTAACCAAAATAAATAGACATCTAGTAAACATTTCAGCACAGTATGACATATTCCAAAATAACACTGACATCAACAAGTAAAACTGAACAGAAACATAAAGAAAAGCAGTGGGAGGCGTCAAAACTGAAACTTATCCGACTTATTTTTGTTTATCTTAATGCAGCCAGTTATAGATTTTTCCATATCGGAAAGTCATATGTTCGATCCGGCAACAAAATAACTACCCAAAGTTTAACCCAGAGCAGATTCAGGCGAGACCACAATGTTCCTGGGATTCATGATAGGTCAATGTCAATTTCTCTCTTTTTCGAGAGTGAAATAAAAGAAAGAGTATCTCAACATCACGTGGTGGCAGCACAAATCATGCGGTCTTCTTTTTCCAACCCCATAGAACCCCTCTCTCACTTCTTAATAGATCCACCCCAACCCTCCGAAACTCGATAAATGGGGGGAAAAAATGCAGTGATCATAGTTCTTTTATAACTAACATTTCCAGGTGAGTTTACGAGGGCACAAGTAAAAATACCCTTAGTTATGTCACTTTACTCATAATGACACCTTCAGCATGCATTGCCTTGTCGCCTTTAAATAATACTGTCACTTATTTTATAAAGCCATGATAATAATAGCAATCATATTCATGTGGCATGCCCTCGGGTGTTAGCGATCATATTTCTCCACGTATTCCTGTCCCAATTGTTTAATATCTATTTTACTCTCCTTTTAGTTCAGACAAGAAAATCACTGGAGTTCGTAGAAATGTAGTTTTACAGATGAATGTTGAGAACACCATGGACAGCTAAGAAGAGTATTCAAAACGTTATGAGAGAGGCCAAAGCAAAAAGAGAGCTAATATTCAATATTAGGAAGAAACAATCATCATTTTTTTGGCCATGTAATGAGATGAGAACAATTGGAATATATTGTAACAACTGGAATATATTGTAACAACTGGAATATATTGTAACAACTGGGAAAGACGGACAGATAGAGGGAAGCAGAGAGAAAAATTACCAGACAGCTTAAGAGAATGGCTTGGCAGAAGGTCAACAACAGAAATGATAAATACCTGTCGAGATCGAAAGTTGTGAAGAGACATGATCACCTACGACAGCAGGCCCGCTACTTGATGATGATGATGGTTAGTTCAGACTACCAAGTTGATTAAGATATTACGTTTGTGTCTCTCATTCTTTATATTTAATTGTTATGTTATCAAGTTTTCACCATAATGACAAGACAAAAGACAGTTTTTTTTTACAAAGCGCTTCAAAAGTTGCCTTTGTTTTTTTTATTTTCATTAACAATCCACGTCCTAACAGAGACGATTAAAATTGATTGTAACATTGTTTGTGGCTGTGCTTAGTATTTTCTGTAATTTCTTCTTCGGATGCGAGAAATGTGAATAATAGGAAATGAGATTGATGTAAAGAAGAGAGATGGAAGTTTGATGAATATGAAATATAAAAAATGTGCTCGCTTAATTAAAGTTAAGTTTCAAGTGAAAAATGTGAGCAATGGGGATAACAACATGTATCAAACTCCACTGGAAGTGCGACACCGTGACGTACCTAATGCCAATTTCTTTATTCTGTCTTGAGTTGTGGATCATTTACGACCGTTCTATTGAATGTGAATGAAGCGATCGCTATCATTTACGAACGTTCTCTTGAATGTGAATGAAGCGATCGCTATCATTTACGACCGTTCTCTTGAATGTGAATGAAGCGATCACTATCATTTACGACCGTTCTCTTGAATGTGAATGAAGCGATCGCTATCATTTACGACCGTTCTCTTGAATGTGAATGAAGCGATCACTATCATTTACGACCGTTCTCTTGAATGTGAATGAAGCGGTCGCTACCATTTACGACCGTTCTCTTGAATGTGAATGAAGCGATCGCTATCATTTACGACCGTTCTTTTGAATGTGAATGAAGCGATCGCTATCATTTACGACCGTTCTCTTGAATGTGAATGAAGCGATCGCTATCATTTACGAACGTTCTCTTGAATGTGAATGAAGCGATCGCTATCATTTACGAACGTTCTCTTGAATGTGAATGAAGCGATCACTATCATTTACGACCGTTCTCTTGAATGTGAATGAAGCGATCGCTATCATTTACGACCGTTCTCTTGAATGTGAATGAAGCGATCGCTATCATTTACGAACGTTCTCTTGAATGTGAATGAAGCGATCACTATCATTTACGACCGTTCTCTTGGATGTGAATGAAGCGATCGCTATCATTTACGACCGTTCTTTTGAACGTGAATGAAGCGGTCGCTATCATTTACGAACGTTCTCTTGAATGTGAATGAAGCGGTCGCTATCATTTACGAACGTTCTCTTGAATGTGAATGAAGCGATCACTATCATTTACGACCGTTTCTTGAATGTGAATGAAGCGATCGCTATCATTTACGACCGTTCTTTTGAATGTGAATGAAGCGGTCGCTATCATTTACGAACGTTCTCTTGAATGTGAATGAAGCGATCACTATCATTTACGAACGTTCTCTTGAATGTGAATGAAGCGATCACTATCATTTACGAACGTTCTCTTGAATGTGAATGAAGCGATCGCTATCATTTACGACCGTACTCTTTGATGGGGAATGAAGCGATCGCTATCATTTACGACCGTTCTCTTGAATGTGAATGAAGCGATCGCTATCCAAAACGCCTGCTCTTTAATGACCTCAAATTGTGCTGGGAAACAGTCGTTAATCGTGACCTCGAAATTTTCACGTGTACACAAAGGCTAGTTTCACGAGTAAGTGCAAGGCCTTCTATAAATGTGGCAATCGGTTGTCTTTTTCGGAATCTACAAATTGATGGTCTATTTTTTTCGTGTCAGAGAATGAAGTTCGACACTTTCAAGATTTTCTATTTCAAATTGCAAACAAATCCACTGTTTATTTTGAGAGTCAAAATTGAGGTAAAATCTGGAATCATCAGTATTCGATTCAGAATACTGATGATTCCCCATTCCATTTCCCCATCGATTCAGAAAGACCGGAAATTGTAAGGAGTCATTTTTATACATCATATTAGAACAGTGATCGAACCATTGTTTTTATCTTTCTTTCATAAACGATAACGATGGAACTGCCGGAAATGTTCTGTTGCGAAAATTGTGACTATATAAATGGCTTGAGTTTTGGGGGCATGGCATGGGTTCTTTCGTTCGACGATAATGACACTGTTTCAACAGTTCAATGACCTTGTCTACAAGGACACGCTTGCCAGATTTATAAATGTATTGTATGGTGTGCAGCTGTTATGGTGTATTCGGAAATGTTGCAAAGAATTAAGTCCTTCTCTGAAGATTATTAGCTATTCAATTCAGAAAAGACCACAGCATGTTAAAATTGACAACAAAAACACCATCGGCAGACTTAAGAAAATCATAACTTCTTTCCAAGTTGAAAGTAATCACCGGCAGTTAAAACTTAGCATACAGAATAATCATTGTGTGAATAAGTGACACACTTCAAGATATATTTCAGTGTGCACGATCCATCAAGCATTTTGTCGTAACCTCTCTAAGAAGATATCCAACAATTACTTGCACATGGCAGTCTCAGGAAGAGAATGAAAATACCGTGACATCAGTCTCAATCGTTTCATTGGTCCTTGTAAACATTCATTAGACCAACAGGATATGCATTATGTTCACACGCTTTCTCCATCAACATCTGCACACACACGTTACCAAAAATGTAAACTTCTGTCTGAAAACATTGATCAGTCATACACTGCTCTTTGTGCACATAGGAAACTGTTATTTGCTCTGGGCAATTTTCGCAAGCTCGTCTAACGTTTACCCATTCTCTCTTTAAACTATGAGCTGTGGAGGTAGCATAATATTGATGGACAATTTGCTTCCACCTAAGATAAAGAAAATGAATTCAATAAAGGGTAGAAAGACTTGTTCATCTGATAAAAATAATTTATAGGAAAGACTGCATAGACCACAAATAATTACTGCCTTGCGGAAAGCTTTAAGAAAAGTAAAGATCAGGGAAGACCAAATGCGTGATTAGAACGATGCATTGGTCAAAGGTACAAATTAGAACCTAAATACGTGAATAAAGAAGCAGAAAATGAAGAAGAAATTAATTCCCCACTTTGATATTTCTAGAACGGTTTGAGTGTTCAATCGCGTTGTTTTAATTACCCATGTTATAGTTGTACCAGAATCAAACTTGACAGTATAGATCTTATTTAAAATTAACAAACAGACTGTATAATTCATGAAGCCCAACCACATTTAAGGTTTTCTAGCATTCAACTTTGTAGTACTGACGTTCTCTATAAAATAAAGACACCATTACTCCAGGTCACGGTGACTGCTTTATTAGATTGTCTCAAGTTGGTGACAATAACGACCTGACTTGTTGTAGTCAATATGATTACCTCTCAATAATGGTTGTGGTTCTGACATTGGTTGGAATAAACAACATAGATGAAGCGCAAAAATAAGGGAATAAATAATAACTATAATGCGTACCGTCTTCACCTTCTTCTACTTCTCATAATGCTCCTCCCTGTTAAGCCCCTTCCGGTCCTACTTTTTTCTTCTTCTCATCATCCTGCACCTTTTGCTTTTTTTTCTTTTCTTCAAGTCTGTGCGAATGTGAAGTCAAATAGTGTGGTTTTCTCTGGACGGTTGATGATATCCATCCTCTTCAATGTATTGTGGGGTGGATTTGAATTTACTTTTCATTGTAGCGGTTTCTTATTGAGGATTTTCCTTTATTTAGAAGAAATTATCAGAATACAGTTAATATTGTCCGCAACGTAGAAACAGTAGATTACATGATTCTACTCTGCTCAAACCTACTGGACCTGCATCATTTCATATATCCAACCATCGACATCATACTTTTCTCACAAGCAAAAGTAAAATGTAACAAATACAATAGAAATCCACTTTGAGCACGAGTGCTAAAGGGCAACCATCTCACAGATGGAAAGTATAAGTCAAGAAAAATCAAGTCATCGTTTTATAAGATAACTTGTTGTCTAATGGATTGAATTAGCTACGACCGAGATGTTTCATCGTACATTGATTCGTTTTATTCCGTCGACTACGCCTAAAATAATTGAATAGGCTATGCTGAATTGATGAAAGGCGAAGTTTCAAGAAATATCCAAACGGAATACGATGTTAGTTTAGATGCTCAATATCATGTTATGTTTATTTTATTTTCTGCGGCTATACAAGCGGGTCCACATAATATTTCACATTTATTATATTTCATATCTGTGCTTATCTCCTTGTTTAAGAGAGTACCCTGGTAGGAAGACATCAAAGGAAGTGATTAACAGACAAGTATGTAGAGATTGGGAATTATAGAGAGATTCAATATTAAATGTTCTTTTATTAAGATGATTACATTTTACCTGTCTATATATAGTGCATACAAGTAAAAAGTAAAGAGCCACCATCACGCAGTGTGGCGTATAGGGAATATGGTGCTAATGACCATAAATTTTACAAACCTTCAGCACATGATTTTCGGGGTAATGTGGTCGGTATTACGCCCGTGCCGCTTTACTTTCCCAGAAAAAAATCCAGTACCCATTTAAGGCTGGGTGAACCCGGAAGCCGTCGGTTGGGATCGAACCCTACCTCTTGTCCTTTGTAGCCCAGTTACTAACCACTGAGCTATCGCGGCTCCCAGTCTGGATAATGTTTCAGGTAATTCTCGGTTTAATTTTAAAATATTTTATGGCAGAGATATACTCTATTGCTTTGTATACTAACTTAACTACTAGTCATCAATATAAAAAGCTCAGAAATAGTTATTTATATAAGCAGTGAAGAGTGAGACAAGTAAATAATTTCAGTCGTTCAAATGAGGAATAACATGATAATGAAAATAACCCTCGACAGCAACTAAGAAGTACACTGATAAGATAGGTAACGGCATCGACTACATTACTCATATTGAGAAGCTCGCCTAGAACATGTACTTAACGTGGCGACATACGCAACGAGCACAGTGTCACATGTTGTCGGCACTGCTATGCCATTGATAATGGTTATGAGAGTTAACCTTCTGTTCCAGGGATTAGTCCTCGCACCAATCGAGTATGCCCTGTCCATTCTTACTGTCGGTACGACTCAAATTGATAGGCTGGAGAAAATACAAAATGAAGCCATGCGCATTATCCTGGGATGTACGAGGGACACTCCCTTTTATAGCAATGAGGTATCTTCTTGACTTTCCAACCATGGATGACAGAATCAAGATCTGGAGAGCACGAGCATACCTGAAGATTAGTACAGATACAGAGCATCCATTGCACCACGTGCTCAACACAGAGAACGGTACCAGGCTAAAAAGAGGCAAATCATGAGTGGGCCGAGCAGAAGATGTCATCAAACAGGTATGTGGGCTTACCAATATCAGCGTTGGTGAGGAGTGGATACCGGTGCCTACGTCATTCAAGGGGACTTTCTCATGTATTGTCACACTCGACAGGAAAAGTAGGGGACAGAACCCGGTCGTGGTTAATGCTGAGGTCAACGGTCTCATCTGCGAAAACACCGATGAGAAAAATGCAGTCATCTATACAGATGGATCTGTAAGACGACACGAAAGAAGTGCATGGGCATTTACAGCACGCTCGGCAGGCAGAATAGCCATTGAAGACAGTGTGCATACGCCATGACCACGAGTAGCATGACAATGGAGGTGATGGCAGTGACCAAGGCATTCAAATGGTTAGAGTCACAAGACTACATCCACGCTTGCATACTGAGTGATTCGATGAGCATGATAAAAAAAGTGGAGGCGGGCTCTGTACGCATGCAATGGGTAGAGTCGTTGCAGAAATCCAAAATAAAGGTCACCTTTGTCTATGTCCCTGGACATGCGGGAGTACGGGGAAATGAGAGAAGCGGACAGGTTGGCTAGCTGCGCTGTCGTTGATGACGGGAAACCGATGGATCGGGCGGACGTCATCAATGCACTCCGAGATGTGGGAAGAGCACAGGACTTTGACAAACACAGATCCACGTCACTTCTTCGGATGATGGAAATGGAAGTTAAGATGGGCACAGCCAGAAATGAGAAACTTGGTGGCCGTGTAAGAAGACTTATCAACCAACATAGAACTGGAGTCGTCAGTCGCTGGACACTGAGGGACTTGCTGAGGAGGGGATCTGAGCACCTATGGATATGTTCGGAGTGCAATGATGATGACCCGCAAATAACTCAATAACTCAATATGAGAGTTAAATTATTATTTATTATTAAATTAGTATTTCCTCTTTCAAGAAATCAAGCCTAAGACATATTTTCTTTCTCTTTTAATGCTGTCATTACCCTAAATTTGGCACATCATATGATAAATACTGTAGGCTTAACTGAAAATAATAAATAATCATAAATAAGATAACAACTTTGAAATGCATTGATCTTCCCAAATTGAAGGAGTTTGGTACGGTCAGGCTAAAGCATTTCACACCTCTTATGTGATATTATTGTCTGTGACTGACAATCAGAATATGTTCTCTTTATATGTGACACAATGCTAGTTATATTGTTCTATATTACTTAAAATGCTCACAGTTTGTTCTACATCGACAAATGAGCATTGTATTTACAAGATATAATCATGATGTGTTCTGTGTATGCTGAAAATAATCATGATTTGGTCTTTATTTATCGAAAATAATAATGATTTATTTTTTATTTAAAGAAAATAATACTGATTTGTTCTTTATTTACATAAGGCAATCATGATTTGTAAATATATGCAGAAAATATAATATTTAAAAAAAAAACAGACGACAATAATCAACATTCGTTCAACTTGGGTAAAAATAATAATAAATTATTGTAAATCTACAGAAATAATCATAATATCTTATACATCGACATAAGATAATCATGATCGCAATTTCAATAAAGACATACATTATGTTCCTTATTTATCACGCCCAAGAATAAATACATACCAGAGGGGCGCAATCTTCGGAAAGAGCAGGCCTGAAACGGAATTTAATAACAAGGTACGCGAGTGTATTTTGTTCAACACAAAATAATGGATTTGATACATTTTTTGTTGGGTGATATGCAGCCATGACGATGTATCAGCTCTGTTTTGATAGAATGTTTTTTACTGAAGGGAGAATCATGTTTGGAACTAAATTGTCTACACTTTAATGAGAGTGAATTTTAATAGTTGAGGTCTTGTGTCTTCATCGTGTTCTTTGTGCTTACAATTTCATAAACAATTGTTTAAATAAGTATCATCATCAAGTACCGAACCTGCTGGCGTAGGTGATCATGTCTCAACACAACTTTCGATCGTGACAGTTATTTATAATTTCTATTGTTGACCTTCTGCCAAGCCATTCTCTTAAGCTGTCTGGAATCTTTTCTCTTTGCTTACCTCTATCTCTTCGTCCCTCAATTTTCCCAGTTGTTTTCAATATATTCCAGTTGTCCTCTTCTCATTACATGGCCATAAAATGATGATTGTTTCTTCCTAATATTGGAAATTAGCTTTCTTTTTGCTGTGGCCTCTTTCAGAACGTTTTCATTACTTTTTTTAGCTGTCGATGGTATTCTCAACATTCTTCTATAAAACCGCATCTCTACATGCTCCAGTGTTTTACTTGTCTGTGGTCCTATTGTCCATGATTCACATCCATGTTAAGAATGTTAAGACAGTGCTCAACACAGAGAAAGGTGCCAGGCTAAAAAGAGGCAAATCATGTGTGGGCCGAGCAGAAGATGTCAACAGACAGGTCTGTGGGCTTATCAATATCAACGTTGGCTAGGAGTGGATACCGGTGCCTACGTCATTCAAGAGGACTTTCATCTTGTATTTCCAAACTCAACAGGAGAAGTATGGAACAGAACTCGGTCGTGGTTAATGCGGAGGTTAACGGTCGCATCTGCGATAACACCAATGAGAAAGATGCAGTCATCTATACAGACGGACCTGTAATATGACACCAAAAAAGTACATGGGCATTTAAAGCACGCTCGGCAGGCAGAATAGTCAAGGAAGACAGTGGTGCATACGTCGTGACCACGAGTAGCATGACAATGGAGGTGATGGCAGTGACCAAGGCATTCATCTGGTTAGAGTCACAAGACTACACCCACGCATGTATACTGAGTGATTCGATGATCATGATAAAAAAATGTGGAGGCGGGTTCTGTACGCATGCAATGGGTAGAGTCATTGCTGAAGTCCAAATACATAAAGTTACCTTTGTCTATGTCCCTGGACATGCGGGAGTACGGGGAAATGAAAGAGCGGGCAGGTTGGCTAGCTGCGCTGTCGTTGATACGGGCAACCAATGGATCGGGCGGACATAATCAATGCCCTCCGAGATGTGGGAAAAGCACAGTACTTCAACAATCACAGATCCACATCACTTTTTTGGATGATGGTGATGGGAGTTAAGATGGGCACATCCAGAAATGAGAAACTTAGTGGCCGTGTAAGAAGACTTATCAACCAACATAGAACTGGAGTCGTCAGTCGCTGGACACTGAGGGAATTGCTGAGGAGGGGATCTGAGCACCTATGGACATGTTCGGATTCCAATGATGATGGCCCGCAAATAACTCAATAACTCAATGTTAAGACTGGCTCTACATAACATTTAAGAACTCTTTTTCTTGTTTCAATTGTCAAAAATGGATTGCATAGTATCTTCCTCATTTTTTGACAAGCTGCTTTTGCCTGAGCCATTTTACATCTCACCTCTGTTGTACATCTTCCGTCTGAGTTAACACAGTTCCCAAATATTTAAATTTATTTACATTTTTTTAAGATTGTTCCACTTGTCTTTATTTTGCACTGAGGTGATGTCTTTTTCTTTCTTGTTACCATTACTTCTGTCTTTTTGCTATTACGGCTGTGTCCTTTATTTTTGCTTTCTTTCACTATAATGTC
Organism: Megaustenia siamemsis; assembly: GCA_032433765.1. NCBI lineage: Eukaryota > Metazoa > Mollusca > Gastropoda > Stylommatophora > Ariophantidae > Megaustenia > Megaustenia siamemsis. The sequence continues at coordinate 104,065,720 of JAVIAB010000092.1, forward strand.
TAACATTTCTTGTAACTTATTTTCACTCTTAGCGATTAAGACTCTATCATCAGCATACGTTAGATTATCTATATTATGACCTCCGATTGTTATTCCAGCCATGCCCCTTATAGATCTTAAAATAATCTCACTATAAATATTAAACAAATCTGGTGACAACACACAACCTTGCCTAACACCCTGTTTTATTTGTTAAAACGTTCCAATTGGTTCTAAATAAGTATACATCTCAAATTAACGTCCTGTTTTCTTTCTCTTTCGCTCTTCTATCCTTTTTGTATACATTCATTCGTGTCGGACATCTAATCAAATAGTCATGTGTGTTTGTGTTCTTTTTTTTTATCATCAACCTTTTAATTATCGCGTCTACTCCTTTTGGTATATAGCCTCCCTTTATGTAATTACGTCTTTCTCTCCCCCTAACGTTCCACGCTCTCCTGTTGCATTCTCTCACTATGTCTTTGTCCCGTAGCTGTTCCTCTATAAACACTCTTTGTTGAAAACATCAAGGAACCAACTATTTCTATAATGTTGTTTATTGTGATATCATTTATTTATTTATGTCTTAATTGAATGTTATTAAACTACTCGAGTGTAACACATAGTGCACAATCACCTACATTATTTCGTACAGTTCTTTGTTTCCATGTAAAATATAATTTTTAATCCAAACTGCACTAGCATGGCAGCATAATCAATTTTAAAATGTCGATTTTCTATTGAATTTATTTATGAACCAGAGCTGTTTGTTACTGAGTCTCTATGTTTTCTCTGCCAAACTGATTTTCCTATCACGTATATTCTTAACATTGTTTCAGTGTAGTTATTTAACAATAAGTGTACTAAGAGCAATAATCGGGTGTATACATTCCTTAAAAAAATTACTTTGTTTTTCTCTGTCTGTTGCTTTTCAGCGTCCAGTGAACATTGAGCATTCGGTACAATTATCTGCAGTGTAATTCTGCATGCTGCTCATCGAAATTGCTTGCTATTCCATGAATCTGTCCTCTTTCAGATCTATTTTTATCATCACACTGTTCATTTGGAGCATTGCTGTTGATTAAAAATGGCTGATTTGACGTGTTGATCTATCGTTTATTTGGTAAATACGAGTTCATGACAATTTAGTCTTGCAACATTGCAGAAGAGATATACTATTTAATGGCTTTCAAATAAGACATTATTTTTTTAAAAGGCCTTTGGCGTCTTGACAGACGGTTGGTAGCAAGCAATCATAATAATTCAGTAGTTTGGTAAAATATGAGTGCCTTATGCTGGATGTTGTTTTAGCTGAACAGCTTCTCATGTGGCGGAATATGCCAGTATTGGATAGACAGAATCGACAGCGGAATGAACAAGATGTATTCCTGGTGTCTGACCTCGTCCCATTTGTCCTGCGCCTTTTGTCTTCTGAATTTGATATCAAAGCTGCCTCGAATTTGCTGTGCTGTTCTTTTTATTTGTGTTCTCTATGTATATCAAAGCTGCCTCGAATTGGCTGTGCCGTTGTTTTATTTGTGTTCTTCATGTATATCAAAGCTGCCTCGAATTTGCTGTGCCGTTTTTTTTATTTCATTATATTTTGTGTTCTCCATGTGCTATGATCTGTAGCCATATCTTCCCAGTTTCTTTTAGTGATACATAACTCACTTAAGGAGGTTCTGCAAGCATCTTTATGTCTGAAGACGAGTCTGCCCTTTGATCTCTTTTCGTCCTTAAATTCGTCATACAATAATATAATATTTATTTGGGAAAACGAAAGTTTGCCATTCTTCTTATGTGACCCAGCTACCTCAGTCTACGACTCCAAAGTGTTGCCATGATTGATAGGAGACTGACTCGTTATAAAACATTAGAGTTTTACTCTGTCCTCTCATTTGATGTTCATAATCTTTCGAACGAAAAGCACATGAAAGCTAAATGGGACATTGCAACAATTAAAATAATGTACTTTTGGAGAAAAACAGATGCGGTTTATCAAACGATTGTTACACGTATGGCATTTTGTTTTTGATTGTTTGTTTGTCATCGTACAGGAGCCCATGTGTAATTTCTCATTTTAATTAGTAGTTGTTTGTTTCTTTGAGTAGTGGGTTTTTGCTCCTTTTAGCCAGTGATTATTGCTACTTTTAAGCGGTGATAATTGCTCCTTTAGGCCAGTGATTATTGCTACTTTTAAGCGGTGATAATTGCTCTTTTAGGCCAGTGATTATTGCTACTTTTAAGCGGTGATAATTGCTCTTTTAGGCCAGTGATTATTGCTACTTATAAGCGGTGATAATTGTTCCTTTAGGCCAGTGATTATTGCTACTTTTAAGCGGTTATAATTGCTCCTTTAGGCCAGTGGGTAAAGGTAAAGTACGAGACTTGAACCGACGTCTTAGCACGCGAGTTTCCAACCCATATGTGCTCGGCCACCTATCCAGAAATGTTCGGAGACTTCTGGATAGTGTCGCTGCAAGCATCGAAACTCACGATGCGAGGCGACATTCCTCACCTTCCCAGGGTAATACCCTGGTACTAATTTCTGCCAACATTTGGGTCGACCGCGGGGGTATTTTTTTTTTCCAGCCACAAGTACAATTCACACTGCTCCCAGCGGGAATCGAACACGGGTTGTCCGAACGTCTGTAGTCCAGTCGGGTGTTTTTCCCAACTGGGCTACCGAGGCCAGTGGGTAATTGCTCCTTATAGCCAGTGGCTATTGCTCCTTTTAGCCAGTGCCTATTGCTCCTTTTAGCCAGTGGTTTATTGTTCCGTTTAGCCAGTGGTTATTGCTCCTTTTAGCCAGTGGCTATTGCTCCTTTTAGCCAGTGGTTTATTGTTCCGTTTAGCCAGTGGTTATTGCTCCTTTTTAGCCAGCCGTTATGGCTTCTTTTAGGCAGTGGTTATGTGAATCGAACACGACCTCTTGTTCTCAGTAGACCAGTTCATTAACCACTGCTCTACTTGAACTCAGCTGATGTAAATCGCTAACGATATTGCACACGAGGACTGTCACTAAAAATTATAAAAATAAAATACTACTCAGAAATAATCACCACAACCAGACCACTAAAAGACCAATAAACAACTTACATACATTTTATACGTCATGAAACAACAACGTAACGACAGTGAAGAATTCTCAGACTAAATGAAATTTTCAACAAAACTGATAAAAGAGACGACATATTAGTGATGGATTTTAATGGAAAGCTTAGGAATCGCTAGAGGAAAAACAGATATATCCGAGAACCATTGGCGAAAAGACAGCTGAATGAAATGAAAATGGAAGCAGACTGCTAGAATTATGTAGCAAAACGATTTGTTCGCGATCAACACATTCTTCAACAACTAACAGTCACACATGTACGCTTGACACAAATGGAAAGGCAGAACAGGTAGAAACCAGATGAACTTCTAACAAGAAAACAAAACAAGAAAAGATTAATAGACAGCAGAGTTGTCCCCAATATTATGCTTGAAACAGACAATAAAATGGTAATTATCACAAAGAGTCAGAAACAAGGAGAAGATATGCAAACAAACAAAAGAATCAAAAAAGAACAAATGATAAAGGTAAAACAATTAAAAGATCATGAATCAAATAAAAACTCCCTAGACAAATTAAAAGAGGAGTTCAAGAAACTCCCAAACTAAGTAAACACCGTAGTAGAAGAATGAAAACAGTTTAAGAAAACAATAATCAACATCGCAACAGCAGTGTGTGGAACACAATTAAGAAAGATAGAAAGGTAGAAGAGCACTCCCTGGTGGAAAGCCACAATCAGAGAAGCAGTTAAAAAAAACTATGTAAAGATTGGAGGGAGAAGAACATAGAAGAATATAATAATATGCCTTATCCCGGGAAAAAAACCATTACTATTCTGATCACAGAATTCGGTCAAAAGATTAGCGGAGACTTCAAGACAGTCACACATGTATTCTAAAAGGCAATAAATCCAACAAGGGCAAGAAAAGTATCTATATTCGCACTAAACTCATAATTTATAAGAAAGTACCGCTTAAACAACCAGGCGATACAACAGAGATGGAAAGAATGTTTCGAAGATATATTGAACAATAAAATCGAACTACAAAATAATACAAACTCTTTATAAAAATACGCAAACAAAACACTGAACCCAACATCATAAATGAAGAAACCAAAGAAGTAATAAAATATGAACCAAGAAATACAGCGCCGGGGACATGTCAGTAAAAATAATAACAGCTGCATGAAAAAAAGGTATATGGCTGCAAAGAATATTCAACGCAACACACCAACACAAAAGTTCTGAACCTGAAAAGGTAACAAGGGAGACTGCAACCAGTACAGATACATCTCCCTCTCAGATTCTGGAAAGGTATACTTCAAAATTATAGAAAAAAAAAGGCTAAGGTTAATTACATAATTACTGGCCAGTGACACCCAAATGGGGTTCCAGAAAAATAGAGAATGTAATGACGGAAGTCATGAACGTCACAAAAGAAAAACAAAAATATTATCAACAATATTATCATATGTTATCAGCATAACGATAGACGGCAGATAACTGAAACTAGCGGATGAATTTAAACACATAGGAAGTCTAGTGACAAACGACAATTAACAAACAGCAGAAACTACTCAAGAAGGAACAAAGCGTGTCATATCTTCGGAAAAGGAATGATTGATGGGGTATTAGAAACACTAGGAAACATTGCAGTAGAACCCAACATAATTACCTATATAACTTTACATTACATAGTTCAGTATTTATTAATTTACTAATTTTCGTGCCGCGTAGAACACAGAGATCAGACTCTCTAACGATTTATTGATAGCATACTTATTAATAAAATAATGATGTATCTAATTTTAACATAGTCTGAGTAGATGTCATAACACAAGTCAACGATTAGAAAAAAAATAGTTTTGTTTTATTTCAAAGAGAGAGAGAGAGAGAGAGAGAGAGAGAGAGAGAGAGAGAGACTAAAAATAAACAACAGGATTTGGGGAAAACAAAAATCTACACCAAGACAGTACAATTGCAGAGATCTCAAACTCGGGAATATATCTTTTATATCTATTGACCTTTCGAGCCTCAGCCGGTCCATAGGGCATGGACTCAGATACTTTTTCTCTTATCTACATTTTTATTCTAGCAGCTTTCAATCCTTGTAAAGATCTAATATCAAATCTCTCCAATTATCTCTGTTCTGTGCAAGCAACTCTATCTTATTGAGGGAGCCGATTCCTGCTGCTCTTGCCTCTCTGATCAATGTTCTCAGTATCTCTCTGGGTCGGCCTCCTTTTGTCTTATCTGTTGTTTCCCACATGAGGGCTGGCTTTGTTATTTGATTATTATCTCTCCTCATCACATGTCCAACATATGACCATCGTCTTTTCTTGATTACTGATGATATTAGTGGTTGACTGGCGATTTCTCTAATTTCCTCGTTTGTTTTGAATTCGTTCCACGCTATACCAACTATTTTCCTTAGACATTTACTTTCAAATGCGTTCAACATAGCTTCTATGCGTCTTGTTGTTTCCCAGCTCTCACGTGCATACGTAATGCTTGATAACACGTTTGATTTGAAGTCTAAGTTTTGCGTTTGTGCTGATGAGTTTTGATTTCCACAACTTTTTAAGGTATAATAAGGAATAAATCTAGAAACAGTTAAACGATGAGAAAGTGTAAAGCCAAAAATAAATACTCTTGACATTTTACTTTTTCTTCGTCTGCAGTATATATATCTATATATACATATCGCCTATATCGTATATATATTTTATTTTCATCGTCTGCTATATATTATGATATGCCTTGTAATGCACATATATAATTTTGTCCTTGACGATAACATATGTTTAGCTTTGCTCTCATTACCTCATTATAATCTACTATCATGATTTGTTTTCCCTGATGCAGCAAGCATTTATTTCATAAACTCTAGTAAAATCTATAAATAATATAATACAGAAGGAGCATTAATCATCAAGGTGGTTTCTAATCGTGGAGTTGTGAACTGCGTGTCATGTTTCACTGTCGATTTCAACACTCGAATAAACTGTCAAGAATTTTATTCTCGGTGCATTATTTTGATGCACTTAACGAGTCAGTTCACAATTATGTCTACACAAGATACACATGAACAAAAATCGTTTAACTTCAGGAATAAAGTCCCCAAACACAACTCACCTGACTCCCTTATGTTTGAGCATGCGTGATATGCATTCCCAAATATTTACCTTAAGAAATCAAACGTTAATGAAAACAAAAATTACCAGAATGTCATAACATCTATATTGTTATAGAAAACTGTCTCTATTTCTGTGTTGGATTACATTTTGAAGATATTTTGTAGCATTTGATCTCGTTTCCTGTTCTATTTCTCTGTTTTTACTGTATGCTCTAAACATCTTAACACTTCACGTTTTGATAACAACTATAACAGTGTGTTATTGATATGCAGTGGTATAATCGTAGTAGTAGTATTAATAAGTCGAAGACTTCGCTATCACTGTAAATGAATTAAAATCCGTAATTGGTCACCCGCCCGTCCCCGTGGAACCATCGGAATTACCATCTCATCGCATTGAAGAATCTAAACAAAGAAAGGTAACTCCAGTCCCCATCATAGCTGCCACAGTACACGTCAAAAGACATAAGGCGTAATCGTAATAGTTATGACTGACAGTATCAGATCACTGTACAATCAGTGCTTCAGTAAAGGAATATTCATCACACAGAGATATTTTAGTCAAATTAACCTCATTTTTTTGGTTAGACCTCATGAGCGTCACTACGATCGTCCTTCAGTATTACTAATCAGCATTATCTCATGGTCTTCCGTTATACTAGTTCCGTCTTGGTCACTAGTAGAAAGCAGGTACTTTTATTGGAATTAGTAGGGAGATGTTAATAATTTATAACTGGATCTTATTGTCAGAGATACACCAAGTTTGACAATCATGCTCAACAGACGCACCAACTCAACAATACATTAAAGACACGTATCAGCAAATGGAAAACTTTCTTTAAATTAAATAAAAGCATATTATAACAGTGCTATTAATTATTTGAATCACACGTTATTCGAATCAAACTTCAGCATAAATTCAAAATCCTAACATGTTCTATTCCAATTCACATACAGCCATATATCCTTAAACAACTTTCAACGATATTAAAAACAATCGGTGTATGCCACCTGAATACATTTATATTATATGAAACTGTCCAGTACATACTCCTTGATCATTTAACATTGAACACACTGTGATCTCATCTTGTTACCAACGTAGTCTTATAACTTGTCACTCGTGGAGTTATGTCTGGTCTAACACTCTTGTAATTGGTCGACGATCTACTCGTACCATCTTTATCAAGCCCTCGATATGACGAAATTGCCCAGATGACAACTCTCAAAACTAAACCACATTATGATATCTCTACTCTATTGACCGTTTCCTACTTAGTTCACACCTACTGGTCAAGTCGCACTCTGTCGTGTCCACTTTTGATCTCCTTCTATCGCCTGAACTTTTCTCTTTTACCTTTTACCCTATCTTAACTGTGAAAGATGGAGAGGGGATGTTATTGTTTGTGTGTGGAGTCACTTTGGAAAAAAAAAATATCTGTTGTTTTTGGCACGTGAGGATAACAAGGACTGGAATACTCCTACTTAAAAGCATGTCCATTGTTGCAATCTTATGACTTTAAACAATTATAAAATGGTCAACAACGTGGCTATTGGACAAATTGGAGGCCCTACTGACAAAAGCAAAGTTTAGGTTGCCATAGATCAAGCTCTGTGTTTATTTCCCAAATGGTAACGTTTTTTTTTTATTAACTTCTGCAATGGAAACACTCTAATTGTTAATGTCTCCATCTTCATTTGAAGAACGTTCACCCGAGGAGTATGCTAAATAAAACATAAGCGCATACACACAGACATAAACACACAGACATAAACAAACGCGCGCAATTCTACGGCGCCACAAAACTAATAAAAAAGTATGCAAAAAAAGTATGGTAAAAAAAGTATAATTAGCAACTATGAAGTGACCACGTGACATTCAGAATAGTCTTTTTTTTTAAACTTATCCTACCTAATATGTTTAGTTCACTCGTTTCAGAATGTTTATTTTGCTGTTCATATGTGTGTTATTTTAGACAATGAAGGTCGACTTTCTGAATAACTGTGCAATGGACATTCCACCCAGTATAAACTCAGCAATATACTCAGATGATCTGGCGTTATGGGCTCGAGAGAAAAATATGTCGGTGGCTGGACCCAGGATGCAAGATGCCCTAGGTGAACTTGAAAAATGGACGAACACCTGGTTCTTACCAATCAACGAAAAAAAAAAACTACATATACAATTTTCAGCCTACCAAGAAACACACTCTCTGCAAACTTGAAGATAAAAGACCATACACTCCCTATTGACCAAAACCCAACATATCTTGGTGCCACCATGAGTCGCAGAATTACTTGGAAAAATCAGATAGACAGAGCAAGAAAAAAGCCAGAAAACGTACAAATATTATGAAGAAATTGGCAGGAACGGAGTGGGGGTGGGGGGGGGGGGCAGACAGCAATATTTTGAATAGACTATACGTAGGAAGAGTCAGACCAGTTCTAGAGTATGGAGTCACACCCTGCGCTATGGCTTCTAAATCAACCTTAGTAAAATTAACAGAACACAGAACCAAGCTGCCCGTAACATCACTGGTGCTATGAAATCCTCACATATCAAGACTCTAGAAACAGTAACAGGTTTACAACCATTAAATCTATCTATCTATCTTTCGTTCGCCTGAAGTATTGTCTATATCTGCAATGTCGTTTCCTGTATAAATGTTACTGTCTTTTGTAATTCTTGCAGTGGCCCATATAGTTTTGTCTGTAGTGTTGTATCTATGGGCCAATGGATTTTCCTCAGTCTACTATATTCAGTGCAGTCTTGAATATGTGTTCAGCAGTCTGGGGCGCCTGTCCACATGTACAAGTAGTTGAGGTGCCGATCTTGAATTTTGTATACATTTGACTATGGAGTCGATTGTGTCCTGTTCTGAGGCGTATAATGATAACTTGTTCATATCTATTCATATTATGAAAGGCATCCTGATTTGGGGTTTGTGGTCCTCTGATTGATTTGATTATCTGTTTCTTATGACGGTATGTAACCGGTGTATCTAGTTGTGTGCCTGTTGAACCTTCCTTTGCCAACTGATCTGCTTTCTCATTTCCTGGTATTCCACAGTGAGATGGGATCCACTGCAGGGCAACCCTGTGGTGCTTGCAGAGTTCAGTCAATAAGGTCTGCAGATGTAGTAATTTTCTGGATTGTAGTGCCTGGAGTACTGATCTTGCATCTGTCAAAAACACTACAGGCTGCGGGCTAAGATTAATGTTCAGCAGTTTTTCTATTGCTAACTTTATTGCTTGTATTTCTGCATCATAATTGTGACAATATTTCCCTATTCATATCCCTAGTGTTATTTGGGTACTCTATATATGCACCTGCTCCCCCATTTTTTACTGCATTCTGTGCTGATTCATCTGTATACACACGAATCCATAGGTCTTGTGGGTATTCTTCATCCAGGAAACTGAGTGTTATTGTTTTTCGCTGTAGACTATTTTGTTCCTCTTTATCAACTATTCCTTTCACTTATGTCCGTATTTGAACTGATAATCATGATTCCTCTGTCCAGGGAGTCTGTTCTGGTATGGGCAGCAGGGGGTTAACAGCTCTTGGCATGTCTGGTGTTTGTCTACTAATATGCTTGATTTGGTGGATAAAACTGCTTCTCTTAAGTCGTCCCAATGCAAGATTTTGGAATCGGTCCTTCATTGGATGTCTCGGCATGCAAGCAAATTTTTCTGCCTGTATCAGCACCTTTGTGTCCCTCCGTTCTCTCAGTGCTGGTATCCTCCACAATTTCTCCATCTCCAATATTGGTGTTTTAGCTCCTGTGATGACCCTAAGTGCCTGGTTTTGTACTTTATCCAGTTCTTGCAGTGTGGTGTTTGATGCTGAGCACCATGCAGATGATCCATATTCTAAATGTGGGCGTATACTATGTTGGTAAACTTTACTGAGTATTTTCCCACTCGCACCCCACGTAGTTCCACACAGCTTTCTTAGAATAGCCAATTTTCTCCTTGCTTTTTGGGTTGCCTTATTTATCTGCTGTTTCCAAGATAGTTTGTTAACAACCATTAGATGACAGACGGGTCACTAAAGTATTGCAACAAGCGGAGAATTATAGAAGGCTCTTTTGCCACCCAATGCACCAAAGAATAACTGGTTCCGGAATTGTACGACTAAAGAGGAGCAACTTCGCTGCAATTGCCAGTAAACTAACTACTGGGGACCCAGTAGTTTCCCAAACAATATCGAAACCCTTGGGCCCATCTGATATGTCTCCTCATGTAAAGCATAAAATACCAGAACTTAAGGAAAATATCATAGGAATCATGAAAAAAGGCACACAATCAGACACAGAAAAAAAACACCTAGCAGAAAAACACATACACGATACCTAACCACAGGACTCTTGGTCCCACATATACACAGATGGCTCTGCTACAAATGCCACCAGAAATGGAGGGGGAGGTGTGTTTTTGACGCTGAATAATCAGGATGAGATCACTAAGTCAATAGCTACTGGAAAATTCTCAAACAACTTTAAAGCAGAAACTGAGGCCATCAGAGATGCTGCAACACTGGCTACTCAACACAATAAATTGGTGATTCTGACTGATACACTGTCAATATTATCGGCTCTATAAAGCCCCAAGAACAATAAACTAGATGACTTGCGACAACCCTGGACCAACTATGCAATAACTTCCAGAGAGTAGTCATTCAGTGGATGCCATCACACTGTAATATACACGGGAACGAACGTGCAGACAAATTAGCTAAAGAGGAAGCGAGATTACCACAAGAGAACAATCCGCTAAGTTATGATGAAGCCAAATCCATCCTCAAGGGTCAGTTCCATGAAAAATTGAAACAAGAACACCCAAAGCATAACGAGAGTGACGGGTACCACGAACTATCAAGGAGGGATCAAGTCATCATACTTCGCCTACGCACTGGCCACAATAGAATGAGAAATCACATGTTCATCAAATTCAAAATAGGTACAACCAGACTATGCCACTGTACACTGGACAATATGACAACAAAACATGTTCTACAGGATTGCCCCCAGTACACTGACCTGAGAAAAGCAATGTGGTCCACGCCCACCTCCCTGGAAGAGAAACTAAATGGGGCAATCGAATCACTTAAACAGACAGGTAACTTCATGAGAGAGTCTTGAATCCTACTCTGATTGAGTCTTGATCGCAGAGAGAGAGAGAGAGAGAGAGAGAGAGAGAGAGAGAGAGAGAGAGAGAGAGAGAGAATAGCTGTGACATTCAAAAATTGCTTTCAATCTACAACTGCCACCAATAAATTTCATTGGTAAAGCGTCCCACCTATGTCTATGACGTTAACAGGCCAGATATCTTGTGCTTTCATTTCTCAGTATAATGTTGACCTGAGTTTAATAATGGACTGTCTATGTAGAACAACTGTTACACTGAAGCTAATAGATGTTTATGTAATTGCATTTTCATGAGCTGATTTTTCTGTAGCTATGTACCCAATTGCTGTCGTATGCGATTTCAATTTCCACTTCAGCTCCAAAGTGGTTTCATTTTGTTTTCTAATGGCTGTACTTGTCGCCTCAATTGGATCTATTTTTACATTAATCCTGTTGAAGTGTTCTATTTTTTATCTTCATCTTGTATTTGTGTGTATGTGTTATTGTGTGTTTGTGGTCTGCGTGCGCGCGTTTTTGTCCTTATTTTTAGAGCCTACTGCAATTGTGCGACCAGAGTTTTTTTTGTCTTGACGAAGACTAAGATTGTCTCCTTATAGTTGTTCTGTTTGTGGAAAATTTGATATTCTAGTTTTGATTGCGCATCTTACACGTAAGAATGGATCAGACAAAACAAACTTAGGAAAATCTCCTTCCCCATAGCATCATCGTAAATCACAATAGTTTAGCTAATTGGTCAGCAAAAGCAGAACCACTGAGGCATATTGTTTACTTTATTTCGTTGCGGTTGGGTGTCTGTAGTGTTGTGAACACTGTAAAGAGAGTTTCTTCACCCTGACTGCACTCTAAACAGACAGAAGTATAAGAGCGAATGATAATGAAGAAATATATTTTTCATATAATCTTTATACTTTATTTTCAGTAATACTGCCTACATGCATTCTTGTCTGCCCGATTCAGTTATTGGCATTACTCCATGAAGTATCACTAATCAGTTCAATCAGTTTGAAAAGTATACTAAAACATGTTGTGTTAGGAAATGTTTCAACTGACTGGAAAGGAAATGTTTCAGCTGACTAGAAATAGTAACCCTCTTATTTTCAAACTGATTAATTATCTGATTTTGATAATCTGAAATTATCTGATTAATTTCGGTTCTCCATTGCACTTTTCTGCGATAAAGTCAAAATGATGATCTACTTATTACATCTGCGCCGCTAAAGTGAAGTCGTACGCCGGCAACAGTCCCTATTTGACAAATCAAGTGTTGAGAATGCGGACTTCCACCGTCTAGACTTGATCTGCGCATTACGTCATATTGGTGCTGTTCATGACCGTTGTTGGAATTCCTTGACGCAAGTTATTTCCATATTACTCATTAATGTAAACTACTTCATCAGCCGCAGTTTTATCTCTTTAGGAAATTTGCACCATGTTTTGTTCGTCGCAGGCTGCTTTCACTAGAGTAATCAGAAATCTAATGTCTAAATGAAGCGAAATTGTTGTGTGTACGACATTTTTGTGTGCTATGTCATCGTAATGACTCATCATACATCCCTAGACCGGCCGTACTATACTCTTACGGTCTGTTGTTTGATGTGCGACAGGAATAATCTGACGACTAACTGTGTGTCTATATGTTCGGAATTGGAGTCAACAACGATGGCCTAACATAATTAAGCGATATACATTTTTTGTAAAAATACGACGATCATCATTTTCAAGAGGACGTGAACTTCCGGTATTTGGGGATAGGCGGCGGGGACAATTGAAGGCTATGCATGAAAAGTGTTCCTTGTTGCAGTTTCCTCATATTCCAAGTCTGGCTTGTTGCAGGAGCTACTGAGTTAAATGTTTGTGCACACCGTGAGCTGTGTATCTCATCCGTTTGGTTAATGTTTCGATATTCCAATTGTTCACGATGAATGATGATATCGTATGACAGGGAACAGTTGGCTGTGTTCACTTTCTGCGCGGTTTCGCCTTATGTCTTTTGGCGTGTGCTGAGACTGCTACGATGGGAACTACAGTTACCTTTCTTTGTTTGGGAGATGAGATATTAATTCGGATGATTGCGCTGGCACGGGCGGTTGAGCAATTATGGATTTTAATTATGTTGCAGTAATACCGGGGCCTTCTATAACCAAATAACCAAATAACCACATAACCAAACAACCAAATAACACAATTTTCAAACTATTCTGTTTTTTAATGTTAAAGTGTCTCATTCTCAGCTTGCCGCATAATGCTTGTAGATTAAATGGTTCCCATTATTTGAACATTTAAACATACACACACACACACACACACACACACACGACCACACGCATGCACGGACACTCACACACGGACACACGCACGCACGGACACTCACACAGGTATAGTAGTATTCGAGTAGAACTTGTTTCTTGTTCGAAGCTAAAAGAAGAAACTACAGGGACGAGATTTTAATAATAATAGAGAGAGTTCTAATAATGTTATTGCAGTTGAACTGTTCATTGTCATTCTTGTTTATTCTAAATTTGACATTAAATATAATAAGAAATACAAATTAAACCTCACTGAATTAAGAGTCTTTTTTATATGTTCAACTTTTAGACTTCGTCTAATTGTCTTGTCTTTTGGTGCTTGATGCAATGTCAAGTATATTAAACTTGGCAAGGCCTGTATATTTTGTCTCTAAGCCTGCCGATAAGGGTGGAGGAGAGATCTCTATGTTCGAGAGGGGCAGAAAGAAATGTCTGACCACACATTGTACCAACCCGTCGCTGACGACGCCACTGTCTCAAATAATGACTTTGATACGGAAGACTATTCTGAAATATATTCAGGAGGGAAAACTTCATAGGAGCTCGTCCCGTATGATCCTCCCTGATAGTGACTTAGGTAGACCCTCTTTCTACATGTTACCCAAGAAACTCATTCTGTCTGGCCCCCTACACCCGGACGTGATTTCTCTGGTCGATACTCATGGTTTATGTTATATATTTGTAAGTACGTTGGGACCCTTCAACAGAAGTCATGATACCTATTTACCAATTTATATTTATAATTACAGCAGCACTGACACTATTTACATGTTTTCTATTTATATTTATAATTCTTATCAATACGTATTCTGACAGATGCTCCTCCTTCACATTATATTCCAGTTCTAAAACTATATTTTTCTTTTATTCCATTTTCTTATAGCCTCTGTTATACTACTTGTCAGACACACCTACCACCTTAACACTCCTCGTGTATCGTACCCGTGTTTACGTATGTCCTCCATAATCCCCCAGTATTTATTCCGCATTTATCCACTCGTCTCAGAGTTACGTCTGACTTTGTTTCCTCATGTTATCTCTTCATTGTAGACACTTCTCTATCTTCTGCTGGCACCCATCTCATTCTTGACCGCATTTCACACCTCCTATAATCACCTTCCAATCACATCTGACTTCTCCTCTAATAAAGTGACTGGTTCCCCCCCCTCCCCAAAGTTTTATCACATCCACATTTGACTCATTTATTTACTTACTTCGCTGGAAGTCTGGATAATAAAAAAAAAAGTAAAGTACCCCCATCCCGCCAAGTGGCGTATAGGGAATATTGTGTTAGTGACCATAAATTTTACAGACATTCAGCACATGATTTTGGGGTAATGTGTTCGGTATTACTCCCGTGCCGCTTTACTTTCCCAGAAAAAAATCCGGTACCCATTAAAGGTTGGGTGAACCGGAAGCCGTCGGTTGGGATCGAACCCTACCTCTTGTCCTTTGTAGCCCAGTTCACTAACCACTGAGCTATTGCGGCTCCCAGTCTGGATAATGTTTCAGGTAATTCTCGGTTTAATTTTACAATATTTTTTAGCTTACTAATTTTTACATATAATCTATTTGTATCATTGTTATCATTTCGCCTATTATCACTCATTTTTATTTCTCCTTGATTTACCTCACTGGCACATTATACATATAGTAGAGTCTATATCTTTATACCTTGTCTGTTTGTGTTGTTCTCGTTCACTGAAGAAGGCCGCATGTAGACTCAAACGTCATTATTTTGTTGTGTTCCTTTTTTGTAAGTTATCACCAAACCTTGTAGGAGTGTACGTTACACCCCACCACTTGCTCCTTGCTACCGGCTTTTTTAGCAGTACTGCAATTATTGACATCTTCTCCCAAAATGTTGGTAAAATATTTATATCAATTTAATGAACTAATTTCTTGCACTACCTTTCTACCACAAACTGAAGTATGATCATCTAGTCGCACGTCCGAGGTTATCATTGCATAACCGCAGCACGTCTGAAAGAATCTGTCTCCAGCCAGATATCAAGCTTCTTCTTTTCAAAGCCTCTTTGATGTCTTGAAACCACCTTCTTCTTGGAATGCCCCTATGCGCCGCCCAGAAACTGTCTTGAATTCCAGCCCGTTGTTTATTTTGAAGTGATTACATTATTTTATTTTCATTATTTATTATTACCATACTGAAGTATAGGAGTACTAAAAACTAAAGTTTAATCTTGATATTAAAATTGTCTTTTAATGCCAGGAATGTACAGTGCTCTATTGAGAGGTACACACATATAATTGCATCGTCGTAATACGATGTTATAACAAATGTTGCAAGCATGCGGTCTAGTGAAAATGAAGCAGAAAAATCTTAGAAACAATCCAAGGATATGGTCGTATCGAGCATAAAAAGGTATAGCTTGTATAGCAAATACTTGGGCACAATAATAACATCAGATGGAAGAGGCATCACAGGAATAAAAAGCAGAATAGCCAAGGCCAAAATAACATTTCAAAAAATGAAAAACATCTGATGCAACAGGTCTATGTAAATAGAAGGGAGAAAAAGAGTTCATCGGTGCTATATAGAGCTAATTCTGTCCCTATGGAAGCGAATCATATACAGTAGACAAACACATGAAAAGACGATTAGAGGCCACAGAGATGGGATTTATCAGAAGAATGTTGAATGTTCTCTGGACAGCTAAAGAGACCAGTGAATACATTCTCAAAGAGGCCAACACAATAAGGAGCTCCTAAAAAAATATCAGAAAGAAACAATCAACATTTTTCGGGCACATAAGAAGAGGGCAGTTGGAATACTTGGTTACAACTGACAAAATACAGGGAGATAGAGATCGCGGGTGACAAAGAGAGAAGACGCTAGATAGCTTGGTGTGATTGCATGGAAAGTAGTCAACAACAGAATTGATACGATGCACTGTGGATAGAAATTGTGGAAGGACATGATCGTCTACGCCAACCGGTATGGCACATAATAATGATGATGATGATGATGATGTCTATCTGACCAGAATGAAATTCCACTATCAACATGAGCTTACTACATGAGCATTCAGGCTACTCAGGATATTGTGGATAAATGGAATCATGGAGTCACTAACTAAATTGAAATGTGATAACTCATATTACTCAAGTATTTACAATTAAAATATGTTAACTCAAGTTATTCAAGTATCGATGTATAGAAAACCACATATACCTTTTGTCCGCAAATATCAATGTACTAGTAGTAGGGTAACAGAAGAAGTAAGAAAAATAACAAGTTAATTAAAAAAGAAAACAAAAACTCATGCGTTGATATTAAATTAGAGCATTCTAAAAAACGTGCAGAAGGGAATCAAACAAATAATTCAGTAAAAAGAGGTTATAACATTGGTATCATCATCATCAAGTACCGGGCCTGCTGGCGTAGGTGATCATGTCTCTTCACAACTTTCGACCTCGACAATTCTTTATCATTTCTGTTGTTGACCTTCTGCCAAGCCATTCTCTTAAGCTGTCTGTCATTTTTTCTCTTTGCTTCCCTCTATCTCTTCGTCCTTCAATTTTTTCCAGTTGTTACAATATATTCCAGTTCTTCTCTTCTCATTACATGACCAAACAATGATGATTGTTTCTTTCTAATATTGGAAATTAGCTCTCTTTTTGCTTTGACCTCTTTCTGAACATCTTCATTACTCTTCTTAGCTGTCCATGGCATTCTTGACATTCTTCTGTAAAACTACATTTCTACAGACTCCAGTGATTTTCTTGTCCGTTGTCCTATTGTCCATGATCCACATCTATATGTTAAGACTGGCTCTACATAACATTTAAGAACTCTTTTTCTTGTTTCTATTGTCAAAAATGAATTGCATAGTATCTTCCTAATTTTCTGGAAAGCTGCTTTTGCCTGAGCCATTCTGCATCTCACCTTTTTTGTACATCTTCCGCCTGAGGTTAACAAAGTTCCCAAATATTTAAATTCATAACATTAGTATATGGCGCAAGAATAAAATATCCTGGGCAACTCGATTCACTTTGTTGCCAGCCACAAATATAAAGTAAAGAATGAAGGCAATCAATAGAGACAAAACTAGAGATATGAACAAGTCTGAATATGACAAAATAATGTGTCAACAGGACCCATGGAATCAAAAGACAGTCAAGATGAAAATCCCTGTACTTCAATTAACAAATATGAATTATTAAAAACCGTCTATTTGATTTTCCCCAATGGTTTTTAAAAAATAATATTTCATTTGTCGATCCTCCAGTAAATAATTTAACAGCTACACTTTCATATACAGAGTATATATTTGCTGTGTAAAATACCAATATTTATTGAAACTGTGGATTTAATTTATGGGAATTGATAAAGACAACAATAACAAAAGGAAATATAATTCGAGAAACCTCTATTTAAGATTTAAATTGATAGATAGGAACTGTTGTTTTGATACGCGCAGGATATTGTATTGCAAAAGTCTTGCCATTTTTTATGAGCTAACAAGTTTTCGAAGTCGTCGGTAGTGTTGTTTTTATAGTTCTGGTTGGTTGTGTAGCAACCTCTTGTGTTGTTTTTTAATCATTGAAGATTGTACATAAATAACAGCACGTAATTTTGATGTTATGATGAGGTGTCTTGATTGTTTTTGCTGATATTTACGACAGGCAAGACAGGAAAACAGCAGATATGATAATTATTCTCAAATACGATGCCAGGTGCAATGCAAACCATGTAGGAATACTTTCTTAAGTTCCTTTCATATGAATGTGATATTTGGTAAAATTTTACTTTGAATGGCTCTGAAATTGAACAAACTGAAAGAAAAATATAACAAGTCACTTTAATCGCGCTCTTTTTTCCTTTTTTTTTTTAAAGAACAAAACTGTTATGTCAGTTTGAAAAACCTTTTAATCTCCACGTTGCTATATAGTCTCACCCGCTGGTGTGTAAGAGATGAAGGCACCGTCATAGCATGAACGCCGGCAGCAAGTTAAATATAACATACCCTTGGCATTTAGAGGTCATGAATAAGAACATTCCTCTCTCTTTCTCTCTCTCTCTCTCTCTCTCTCTCTCTCTCTCTCTCTCTCTCTCTCTCTCTCTCTATTGCTTGTCAAAGTCGAGAAATAACAGAGGGATCAAGTAAAGTTCTAGCTATATCGTGTTCCCTGTATGATGACCATCATTTATCTCTGCTGTTTCATTAATCCATCGTTTTATCAGTCTACATTTTCCTCTTTTCAAATTGCCTTTCAATGTTAAAACTAACTAAAAACTATCCGCGACATTAATAAATGTCCTACTGCTGTTAGTTGCGAATGAAGTGTTTATTTGCAAGTCTGTTGCCAGATATTTTCTAATGGATACTTAGTATCTGAACAGTAAAGTTTGCATTAGGTAAAATAATAAATAAAATAATAAAAAAGGTAAATAAGGAATATGAATGTTCATTCTGAATTAAATTTTAATATTTCAATATATGGCGCTGTTTAACTCACAATTATATTTCTATGTTAGTGTTTTTTTGAAAAAAGTAATATTATGATTATGTTAATTATATAGAAATATAAAGTCTGTATTTTATTCTCTTTATTTCAAAATGTAATCTTCAAGTACATTAATATAATAATCATAGTTAAGTTCATCTAACCACATGCTTTTAGATTCATGATACATAATTTCTTACTCATGTTGCATGTGTATTGATGTTCAGAAAATATTTATAGAACATCTCAAATCCCTCTTTATGATCACAATCTACATGGGCCCATGCACTCAGGCAGTGGTTGAGATGCTCTTAAGTGGTCGATAATTTAAAATGCGCGACGGTCAGACACAAACACCTACACCCATTTACATACACACACATGAAGATTGAGGATCCTATTCTTTGCAAATGTCTCCATACAAGTAGTAGATAATTACATCCAACTATGTTAATTAAATATGGGAGCCGCGATAGCTCAGTGGTTAGTGAGCTGGACTACAAAGGACAAGAGGTAGGGTTCGATCCCATCGACGGCTTTCGGGTTCACCCAGCCTTTAATGAGTACCTGATTTTTTCTGGGAAGATAAAGCGACACGGGCGTAATACGACCACATTACACCAAAAATCATGTGCTGAAAGTCTGTAAAATGTATGGTCACTAACACCATATTCCCTATACGCCACTTGGCGTGACGGGGACTCTTTTTTTCTTTCTATGTTAATTAAATGACGTTATCATTTCTTCTGTCCCTCATGAATTCACAAATTTTAATTGCACATATTCCATTTCTTCAGATCATCTTCTACCAGCTTACTTTTTAGGTTCCTACAAACCTTCTATATCTTATTTATATTCATTTCTGTTTTTCTCTACGGATATTCCTGTCTTCTTCTTATTTTATGACAGTTAGAAAATCATCCGGTTGCATATCCGTTGTCGAAGGTTGCACTTATTACAGTCCATGAAAAAAATCTGTCTGTAGCCAAATCTCCAACTTCTGTTGTCATGTTCAATGACTTGGTGTCTTGAACTCATCATATTTTTCAAAACACTGCTTTCAAATTCAAACATATTATTGTAGAAACAACTTTTTTATTGTTAAGTCTACATATTCATCTTAATCTTTCCCAACATTATTTGCATCGTGAATTTTCAATGAGTGTATCTTCGGAAACTTCAATGAAACATCTCCGACACTCGGTCCATCTGTGCAACCACTTAATTAAACGTCTGTAAAAATTCCCTCTTGGCAACATATAGTATGTTTCATGTTTCTTATTTATACCGCAGTACCACCTATGTATTAAACAACAATTCAGATCATCATTAATAGATGTAAGAGCATACAGAGGTGCTGATGTTAATAGTGACCACAACCTGTGCATTGGGAAAATAAGATTAAAATTTAGAAGCCAACAGAAGAGGTCAATGACACATAAAATTGATAGTCATAAATTGAAAGAGGAAGCCATACAGGAAAAGTTTAGCATAGAGCTAAGTAATTGTTATACAGCACTCGATGAAATAGACTTAGATATCAATGAAATGTGGGACTCACATAGCAAAATACTAATGGCAGCAGCAGAAGCAAGTGCCGGACTGAAGAAAATGGAAAAACGAGCTTGGATCTCAGACACCACATGGAAATACATCAAAGAAAGAAGAGAAGCGAAGAGAGCCATGACTAATGTAAAGACAGATCTTGGAAAGGTTCTGGCAAAAGCAACATACAAAGAATTAGACAACAAAGTGAAAAGTTCAGCAAGAAGAGATACAAGAGCTTATATAGACAATTTGGCAGAGAAAGCAGAGACAGCTGCAATTACAGGAGTCAGCAGAACTTTTTATACTGTACAAAAGATGCTGACAAACACCTATACATCCAGTGGAACACCAATTCTAGACAAATCTGGATTAATGCTAAAAACAAGCGCAGACATAAAAGCCCGTTGGGCAGAACACTTCAAAGAAATTCTTAACCGTCCACTACCCCAAAGTTTAATAGATTTTGAAGCCGAAACACAGCAGCAGAATTAGATGTAAATTTAGATGACTTCATCTTGAGCGAAATAGAAACCACCTTAAAGCTTATGACCAATAACAAGGCTGCTGGAGAGGATAAGTTAACAGCTGAGATCCTCAAGGCAATTGATAGCCATAATCTAATACATCTCCAAAAAATGTTCAACATCATTTGGAAAACAGAGAAGACGCCTCATAAATGGAAAAAAGGAATCATTGTTAAGATTCCAAAAAAGGGCAATCTTAGAGATTGTAACAACTGGAGGGGCGTGACACTTTTGTCAGTTGCCTCAAAGTTATTCTGCAAAATCATCCTAAATAGAATAAAGGATTCAATAGATACAGTAATGCGGGAAGAACAGGCTGGGTTTAGAAAAGGGAGAAGCTGCCTCGACTACATTTCCACTCTACGACTTATATTGGAGGAACACATTGAAAAGCAAAAACCTTTTGTACTTAACTTCATCGATTTCAAAAAAGCATTTGATAGTATTCATAGAGATTCTTTGTGGAAAATTCTGAAGCAATATGGCTTACCATAAAAAATCATAAATATTATCGAAGACATGTATGATGGTTACACATGTGCAGCTAGAAAACAACAAGAGATATAGAAACAAAGTTGAACGCATTCGAAAATAAATGTCTGAGGAAATACTTGGTATAGCGTGGAACGAATTCAAAACAAACGAGGAAATTAGAGAAATCGCCAATCAACCACTAATATCTTCAGTAATAAAGAAAAAACGATGGTCATATGTTGGACATGTGATGAGAAGAGATAATAACCGAATAGCAAAGCAGGCCCTCATATGGGAAACAACAGGTAAAAGAAAAAGAGGAAGACCCAGGGAGACACTGACAAGAACATTGATGAGAGAGGCAAGAGCAACAGGATTCGGCTTCCTCAATGAGATAGAGCTGCTTGCACAGAACAGAGACAAATGGCGAGATTTGATAAACTATCTTTAAAAGAAAACTGCTAGAACAAAAATTCAGATATGAGAAGGTGTATCTTGGTCTACGCCCTATGGGCCGGCAACGGCTCGAAAGGTCAATAGATAGATAGATAGACTGGTTGATTGTTACAGTTGATGGTTCATAGCCTTCCATTGAGTTACATTTTCTGATTAATTCTAGATATTTTGTGAGTTAATCAAAGTCTGCATGATTTCTTTTTTATCGTTGTGTGCTTCTTTTGTTTATAGTTGCTGCTAGGGTGTGCATATGTGAGAGGTGGAGATAGAGAATGTGAGAGAGAGAGAGAGAGAGAGAGAGAGAGAGAGAGAGAGATAGAAAGAAGGAGTGAGAGATTTTGGATGATGTGGTGATATATTTTTTTTTTTTTGTGTGGCTTGTTTTAGATGTATTGATTCTTATGTTCTTTGTCTTTTTTTTTTAACTTATCCTACCTAATATATTTAGGTCACTCGTTTCAGAATGTTTATTTTGCTGTTCATGTGTGTGTTATTTTAGACAATGAAGGTCGACTTTAAGAAAATTATGAATGTATTAATTGTTTGTTCTGAATTCATTTTATCTCCACACAAATACAATATATACCATCAGTGGTATGTATATGTAATGTCCACAGGTCGTGATGGAGCCATTTCATTTTTACCTTAAACACTTTTGCGTCAACACCCATAACGATAAGAAAGCCTCTCACTTATCCTCCACCATTCAACCAGATTGTGATCTCTTTACAAAATCAAATGTTTGAAACACTAAAACAAATAGATTGTGAGCATTATAGACACTGCGAACACTACCCCACGTTGTAGCGGAGACAAGAAAACAATTCTAAAGATAATAAATTGAAGTCATGGCAAGGTTAATTAGTATACGAGTAAGCAAGACATGAAACTTTAGGAAAATACTCAGCGAGAAAAAAATCAAAATGAGAAGACAGGTAAAGTGCTTCCTGATGAGTGGTGCTGAAGAAAAAGATGATTTAACAAGAATACGTGGAGGCATGTAACACGCGAGTGCTAAATCAGCAAGAACTGTGATAAAGCCTACAATATATGCACTTCGCACGAAAATTATCCTCATATATATATATATATATATATATATATATATATATATATATATATATATATATATATATATACACACGCCACGAATTAGTGAATTGATGTATATTTTACACTGTATGTAGATATTTTTGTAATAAAAGAAATAAACCCCATCATAAATTAATTCCAAAATCAATGTAACTAATCCTTGAAGAAAATCTCAACTAAAATCAAAGAGTTCAAATATGTTACAACTTTAAAAGAAGAAAAGAAACACGAACAGAACTTGAGAATTAAATGTAGCCGTCTTTTTTTAAATATCAAAGGTTATCTCCATGATAGGATCAATAGAAGAAAACGGAGACATTTGTCACGTTGTTAGTCTGAAAATCCCCATGTTGCATGAAATTTAAATACGTCAGATATCGGAAAAATGCAGTCTAAAACTCCTACAAGAAAATGGCTAAAAGGGGCTTTTGAGGCAAGATTTTAGTGAGGCCAGGTCACTGCGTGGAGCACTGTAACAGAATCGATACAATATGGTTAACAGTGATTATTATTTGAGGATAATTCTGAATAGAAGGCAATGATGCACGATTGTAGCAGAAAACTATTCTTATTAATGTCCAAACTTAATTTTCCGGAGTGGCTGAAAAATGAGGACACATTCTGCCAACTTCAAAGCTGCTAAATCAAAATCAAGAATCGACTCCATGACTCACTCAGCGAAGTAGCGTCTGTGAGCAGTGAGTCGTGAGAAATGAGAATGTACGGACATCCCAGGATTCACTAGAGCTGGCTTCTTTTCCATTTCTTCGTGGCAAAGGGAAGTGACCCATGTGATCTTTGCCACGTTAAACTTATTTCTCTTCTCTTGCAGTGATCTTGTCATTAAGGGGTGGTTAACCAGCGGGTAGCTGACCGTACAAAAAAGTGGATGAGATATTCGGGAAAATGATCTCAGGAGAAGGATGGAAGTGTCGATTGTTTTTGTCATAAAATATTACTAAAAGTGAACATAGAAGAATGAAGGGGCTGCTGATTACACGTTAAGGGGAGTCGCGGAAAAGGAAATGCAGAGCAGAGCAGAGATTACAAATCGAATGTTTGTCGTGAGGTATCGCTGAAAAAAAAAGGAAATGTCGATGAGATGTTTGTGGTGCTACAGAAAAAATGCAGAAAAAAAAGAAGAAATTCAGAAGTCGAATTCTTGTCATGAGGTGTTACTGAAAATGTTCAGGAAAGAAAGACAAAAATGTCGTTTATTTGTGTTATATGAAGTCTTGAAGTCTTCAGGAAAGAAAGACAGAAATGTCGTGTATTTTTGTTATAGGAAATACTAAAAGTGGTGAAGAAGAAGAAATGATAATGTAGTTATTCCCCAAACGATTAACAGGGGCCTTGCATATAAGACGATGTGAAGAAACAATGCGCAGTTTATGTGTAATGCATTAGTTGAAATGTTGCAAGAACAAAATACAATATGGATTATTTGTCATGAGTGAGTGTAAAATAGTATAAATAAATACAACAAAAGTATTCCCAAAACATAATGTAGAAATATATTAACACATTGGCCTTTGACTTTAAATATTTGTTGTCACAATCAACACTGAAATAGAAGAAGAAGTAGATGCAGCTGTCATGGTTCACTTCTAAAAGTGTTATTGTAACTGACATTATAATGATTTATGCACTCGTATAAAGTTATTTCATTTAGAGCTTTTAGCCATCATTTTTTGTTTGCGTAACAGTTTGTGTCATTTGGTGTTAGTCAATCTGTTTATTCTTTTTGGTTATATTATCAAATCAACTTTCTTTTCATTGTTTCTTGCAATGTTGTTGATGTGTTACGTACGTGGTGGAAGAGAAGGCAGGATGTTAGGATAGTCATGTTGTTTTTGAGGTTTAGTACCTACCCATGCTCACAGATACTTGATTATGATCTTATATACAACTCTCTCACGTGATCTCAGATTTCAGAATAGGTCAGTGTGAATACGAACATTTATCGGAGAGACGGATAATGAAACTAAAAGGTCTTGTGATAAAGAAATACAATTTAAAAAATGAAAACAATATTCTTTTTATCATTGGTACATTTGTGTGTAATATGGGCATTGCTACATCAATACCGTCTGCAATGCCCATACAAGAAAAATCGTCGGTCCCCATATTACCCAAGCTTATTGGATTGGTTCACAAACCACAACTCTACTGTGATCTCATGTCTATGGAGACGTTACTGTGGTATTATCACGTGGCAAGAGTGGAGTTAAAGATAACTGAAGAATAAAGGTCAGGATAAAAGTGTACACGTCTCAGACAAGTCAAGGAAGGTGACTGAGTGCTTGTGTTTCATCCGTGAAAATAAACTGAAGTAAAAGTTCAGTAATCAGACATTAGAAACAGATGCTGGTGTGTTGATAATACATCAGTATTACAAAAATGGCAATTATTTGAGACGGACCAAATATGAAGTATGTGGAAAAATTATAGCAAATTAATCTCATTGGAGGTACACTAAATGTGAAACTATTATAACTATAAGCATTTGTTTTCTGTAGTTTGTATGTGATATAATTTAATAAATGGCATTTGGTTTAAGTAAACTGAAATCAGCATAGTTATAACGAATAGTATTTATTTAAAACGAACTGACTAATATACAACTATAGCAAGAAGCATTTGCTTCATATAGACTGAAAGCAGTATACTTACTTGTACAACAAATGACACTTGTACTTTAAATAGAAAAATTAAAATTAAAAATAGAAAATAATGTTTGCAAAAGTAGATTAATGGTTTTGGTTATGGTTAGTCGAAGGAAGTATCACTGAAAACGAATTAAAATCCATAATTGTTCAATCGCTCGTGCTAGTGGAATCATCCGAATTAAAATTAATCTCATTAAAGGATCTAAACAAAAAAAGGCAGCTGCAGTCCCCATCATAAATAGCTACAGCACACGCCAAAAGGAATACGGCTACGCGGCACCGAAAGTGAACGTATCGGAACTGTCCTTTGTCATACGATATCATCATTCATCGTAAGCAATCGAAATATCGAAACACGATCCGATGAAAAACAAAGCTCATGGTGTGCACAGAGCAGTAAACTCATTAGCACCAGCAAGAAGTGGCAGTAAAGTAAGGACGTCAGGTTGTTACTCTCTTTAACAGTGTGACACTTCATTATCATGGCCATGTTTTTAACTTGTCCGGTTTTCATCTCTATTGCGACAGAAGCTTACGCTTTGAGAAGAGGCTAGTGCGCGTGATACGATTACCAATTTCTTTGCTTTATTTTTAAAACTGCATTTAATATACTTTTACGTTAATGTGTGAAACGTGCGTTTAACAATAGTAACACTGAAGTTAGTCAATCAGTCCATCTGTCTCTCTAAAGTATTTACCAATACATGATTAAGGGTATTATACCTGGTGTGTTTAGAATACTCAAAAGCTAATGCTCACGTTTTATAGTCATTATTTGCATATATTTTTAACGCTGATGAAGATGTTCGTGTCACATTACTGCACTCATACACCCCATAGCTTGTTGATCAATTTTATTTAAAATGTAAAATTGTAAATTTACGTATTGTTTACAAATAATTTTAGAATCTCTTAAAACCTCTCTAAAACTCAAAAACACATACAAACTCACACAGCCGTATCTGTTGTCAACTTTCTTTAACTCTGAATCATGTTATCTTCTGTTTCCGTCACCGCTTTCTCCAGCTATCTCACTTTTCAAAATCGCTCTACACTCCTTAGTCTGCTGGAACACTCACACGCTCTCATTAACTTCCTTCCTTCCTTCCTTCCTTCCTTCCTTCCTTCCTTCCTTCCTTCCTTCCTTCCTTCCTTCCTTCCTTCCTTCCTTCCTTCCTCCTTCCTTCCTTCCTTCCTTCCTTCCTTCCTTCCTTCCTTCCTTCCTTCCTTCCTTCCTTCCTTCCTTCCTTCCTTCCTTCCTTCCTTTCTTCACCCCTCCCTCCCTCCCCCTCCTTCTTTCCTTTCCTCTTTCCTTCCTTCCTTTCCAATCCTCCCCTCCGTCCATCCTTCCTTCCTATCCTCTTCTCTTGTCAATAACTCTATATCTTTCGCTTTATTTCCACACCAGTATTACAAAGCATAAATGTTTGTGTGTGTTCAGAAAAAGGAAGCACTGCAGTTATTTCCCCCCCCCCCAATTTAACACTAATCCTACCTCTTGCCTGATGCTAATTTATGATTGTTCGTTTTGCTCGTTTCCTGTAAACAATTATTTTTTTTTTCTTCTGCGACTTTCACTTAGAAGCACTTGGTTTTAACTACTCTCTGCCGATCTCTTCATTCTGTTGTATGATTTGGGATAAGGACGTGGCACTTAGGAAACTATATAACATATTTCATGCAGACCAACATTGATGGAATAACTTTCTATATAATTCACCGTGAATTTAAAACAATACACATACATACATACAAACACACACGTGCACACGCACACACATACATCATATACCAAAACACACACACACACACATATATATATATATATATATATATATATATATAGTCTCTTGCTTCAATTTCCCAAATCTTCCCATAGTGATCATATATTTGTCAACAAATCCACACTTTTAATAAATAGCCACCATCTATTTTTACCCATATCTCTATTTATTTCTCGGTCTCTCACTGTATCATTCTCTCATTCTCTTTAACTCTCACTCTATTGTTTTCTGTTCTTGCTCTTTAATTTTCACTGTATCATTCTTTCGCTCTTCAATTCTCGCTATCTATCATATTCTTGTTCTCTTTATCACTCTCTTAATCATGTTATCGTTCTCTTTACTTATCCTTTGTTATCATTTTCTCCCTCTCTTTAATTTTTTGTATATTTTTCTCAGCCAAGTTTAATCTTTTCTCCTTATCATTCAGTCGTTCTCTTTAATTGTCACTCTTAACCTTTCTCATGCTTGCTTTAATTTTTTATATCTTTATCATTATCTCGCATTCTCTAGTTGTCTCTCTTTGTAATTGTCTTGCTCACTTTAATTTTGTCTTTCTTTACTATTCCTTTGCTCACCTTTGTTTTGTCCCTTTATCAGTCTCCTGCTTTATTTAATTGCCTCTCTTTACATTCGATTGTTCTCTTTAATACTTCCCTGTCCATCATAACATCACTCGCTTATTTTCTCTCTTTATTGCTTTCTTTAGTTATAACTTTTCCCTTATAACATTTTGATATTTTATTTGTTCTCCTTTCTCTCGCTCTCTAGTATTCTGTAGCTGTTTTCTTACTCTTTACCATTCTTTCTCTCTCTGTCTCTGCTGATCTCTCTCTCTCTCTCTCACTTTATTTCTCTCTTTCTGCTTTTCGCTAGCTGTATTTCATAACTCTAACTACTCTGCAATTCACTTCTCTGTATTTAATTGCTTTTTATGTCACTATTCTGCATTTCACTAATGTGTATTTTAGTACTTCCACTATTCTGTTTCTCTGTACTATGTACTTTACCATTTCATTATCGGTATATTGAACAAAATTGTTGAACCTATTATTTGCATTTCCTTTCAGTTGATTACAAAATTCAGATAATTGATACTCGCGTGTTTTTATTTGTTTGATACACTTTTCAAAACCTAAGAAATTGTGGAATACTCTTGTTGTCCTGCTATTAATGAACAAGTAGTCTGTGTCTCCCTGGTACAGACCACTTGTCTAACGAAAAGAACCCTTTCTAGCCTGTACTAATGTCTCCCTACTACTACAATTACTATCTCTACCATACTCATGTACACTTTCTGTTACTTGTATCGATCGTGCTACTATAACTATTGAGTCACATACTTGAAAGCCTCTTCATAAAACAAGAATTAGGTGGGCACTCAAAACAAAGAAAAAAACCAACGAGACAGGATAATAAAAAGTGTGACGCTGATTTCGCACTGACCAAGAATTAACAAGACAATAGGAGTAGTTTCTATAGTAATTGATGGAGAAACCTACCTTGATATAAAATAGATGGAAAGAAGATAGAAAATACTACAGGATTATCTTTCTAAAACGGGATCCGTTATGCTGGGTATTTTAACCTATTATAATTAAATTATATTATACGTCACTAAAGATATTTGTATGCTGTACAATGTTTTTTTCAGTATTGTGATTATTGTATTTGAGATATTTTAATTAAGAACAAACATATATATATATATGTTTCAGTGTAATTATGTTTGGTAATTCACATACTAACAGTCAGATTTTTCTAACCAAAACAACAATATGATTCTGGAGTTAACGAATACTTAATCTGAACTTTACAAACTTACAAATAGCTTCAGATATCACAAATGATGTTCTTGCTGGTAAACAAACGTTGTTATTGCCGGCGTGAGTCATCGACATAAGTCTGTAAAGCTGCACTGAATGTGACTTGAAAAAATGATGAAAATAGCTACAATTAATAGGAGAAAACATTCATTTTGCAAAACAGAGAAAAAATAAACAGAAACACACAGTAACTTATGTGTGTTTGCCTCGATGCTTGCTTTTCACTTTATAATTAAAGTGAACCGTGCTACACTACTATATCAGCAACAGCTACATCTATCATTTATCTTATAATTACTACTTACTCATTGCTGAAATTGTATGTAACTTCTGAGCAATTCAGCGTAATCCAGACAAGTGGTATAATTCCAATAGAAATGTTGACATTTATATACACGTCTGACGCATGCAAATTGAACGGACGCAAGCCAAAGTATGACTAACATCATGGTAACATTTCTATTTTTCTCCTCTAACTGCACAGTTCATGGACATTTTATTATCCTGTTAACTGATCTTACAAATTTCTTAAAATTTCTTAAAAATGAAAAACAAAACAAACATTTTTACGGCATTATCAAATGTATGGAGTATAATAAGGGGAGGGGGAACGAGAATGGGGGGGGGGGGACTTTTATCACTGGAGAATAAAGGCCACTTGTCTAATCCGGTCGCTACGAGGTGTTCAGGTCTGATTATTTATTTCCTCTTTATTTTCTAATCACGTGGTTTCAAATCAAGTACCTTTATATAGTGAGGTGAGCACCCTACCTTTGCGCCTTTTTCCAATCAACTTAGGGGTGATCGTATTTCTTTCCACTGATACATACTTGAAGTAGGTGATATCGATAGTCTTATGGGAGACAGACTATAGAATGTTGGAAAAAGGGGGGGGGGGTCGTTGTGTTCAAAGTCAAAGCAAATAAAGTAATATTTGGCAGTTGAAAATTAAAAAAAGACCAAACTATCGTTGTCCGGATCGAACATTGTTTTTTTGGAAATGAGAAAAAACAATTTCTACCATTTTGACAACAATTGATCAGATTTCTTTTGAGATGAACCCGAGAGCCATTACCTGTTCACAGTTCACGTGCAATGCTCTGATATCCCACTGTATTATCAGGAAAGACCGTGACATGTTAATGTGCCCTGTCCGAATATAGTGATGATGAACACAAATACAAAAATACGAATTTTGTCTTATGAGAATTTTTTTTAAAATGCGGTTCGGTTAAGGCTTTTCGGAATTAATGACGACACAATTTTGAACTACGTTTCGGCTCAATAGACCTTCAGCAGGAATATCAACCAACACACACACAGATATGTATGTGAATAAAATTAGCCCTACTTAAGGCCTATTGATCCGAAACGTCGTTCAAATATATGTCGTCCATTAATTACGTAAAGTTTTAACCATACCATTTCTTAATATATATTTGTTCATTTCTCCCTTACAATTAGCTTTACTGCAGCTTCGCATTTGTATGAATTTTGTGCCTTTACCTACAAATGTTGCCTTAGCGATTTCTGCTAAAATTGGTATACAATTATTATTGGTTGTTATACAGCGACAAAAAAGTATTACACATTCTTTGAAATGTTTCATTTATCGTGTGGTCACCGCAAATGTTATTTTTATCAGAATTAAACATTTTGTGAGAAGTGTCGTGTGGACCCGCATTTTTTTTTTTTTTTTTTTTTTTGGGGGGGGGGTAGAAATGGTCGAATTGAGAGTAATTTGCTTGTTCTGCTGAAGAATTTCAGTAAATTTATCTATCCCGTGGACTCATGGTCTACCTCCAACTCTGATGCAAAGTCGCTGATGTTGGCCTTAGCTGTAACAGGTTTAGACTTCTGTCTTTATGCGATTACAGAGCTTTGTTTTATGTTTCTCATTGTTTTTAATTCGTTCATTTTGTTTTTGTTTTATTCGCTTTTATATACATCAATAACTTTTCTTCATTTCACTGTTCGTTATAGCGTGATAATTACTTTCACCCCACATATTGTCCTTCTCCTTTGCAATTTAGATAAAGGGAGCGTTTGACATTGACAATTGTATTTATGACAAGTTGTTGCTTTGTTGTCATATTATTTTTTGAGCGTTCGAGAATAGTGAGCAGTTGATTGCTTGAATGCCACGGGTAGATACAAGTGAGCTCTTGACTCAAGGTTCGTGAAACGGCGGGCTGCAATGGCTTTTCTCAAGCTCTGGAGTTTTTCTGCAGAAGATGAAGCTTGTCCTGCCCAGAACTACTACAATAATAGGTCTTCTATATCAACAAACTTCATTATTGCGAGGATTACGGAAGTCCTTGCCTCTGCTAGTCAGCTTGTTTTGACTTAAGCTGTTATCAAAGAGACCTGGATGTTGATACTAGGTCATGGTCAGTTGCTGGGCCGTTATCACTGCATTGGCGATCTATCTTCTTGTGCTGTGATAAGTTTCTACAATCGATCTCTGATTTTTTGTTTTATATTTGTCCATTGGACTTCAGTCCTGCAGTTTGATATTTGCAATTCTCAGTTAAATTAGCGAACAAAAAACTTGGGACAATGTCCGTTAATTTATGTTTAAAACGACAACAGATACATCTGCCTCGCATTGTGATAAGATACAAATAACAAAAATATAACACAAAGTTTCATCAACAACGCTACAATCAAATGGCCGACCAATGGAACGATTGATTAATGAACTGTTACAGAACTAGCAAACATAACAGCGAGAGTGGTGGACAAAAGTATAACAATGCCGAAAACTGCATCTCTCTTTGACTATCAAAGGCAAATGTGCAAGGAAAGAAGAAAACGAAGAAATACTTTTACAAAGCTGATGCTTCCTCGCTAACTGTAGCATTGCTTATTTCAAATACTTGCTTTCTCGATTGAGCCGATGGGTCTGACTTATGGGTTATAATGTGTTAATTATGTAATTCACATATTCGTAGTCCAACTATTGCTAAACGTTGTTGACATATCTACTGTTAAACGATTGCAATCATCATAACCAAACAATGAGAATAAACGAAAGTAGAGTCGAACCAAGACTGGAATGGGCATAAATCACCAGGTGCTACTTACAGAGTTCAGACTCTGAAGCGGGAAATAATCTTCTTGTGCGGAGTTTGAAAATGACAAGAATGAGTTGAATAATCCTCATCTCATTCTTGCCTTCTGGGATGCACAGACAAAAGAAAGTTTCTCTTTTAAACGGATGATTAATTTCCACTTATGAAAAACTATCACTGACATTCCACCATCTCTCAGATTTATATTTGAAGGAAAATGGAGCAAACTTTCTATATACCCAGTACTGTTGCATGCTGTGTCAGTAGCCATACTGTTAATTCAAGTATACGGATTGCATAACGCCTGTAGACGTCCTATTAATCATGCGATGGTGCATTTTAAACATTGGCATAATATGATTCAGCATGAGCATGCCTCTGCTATTTGTTGTCAGGAGAACTAAAACATATGAAAGAGAAGGATAATAAGATATAGTTAATTCTTTTTGTAAACACGTCTGTGAATAGTATAAACGCTATTTGGAAATGTTTGGTTTTGTGTAAAGTGGGCAGTATTTGCAGAAATTGTGGTTGAACGGGGGAATTAAAGACAAAGTTCGATGAAAAATAGAAATGTATTGTAAGAATGGATGAATAAAGAGACAGACAGACAAGCAGGCAGACGAACAGATATATAGATAAATAGACAGACAGGCAGGCAGACAAACAGACAGAGATAGATAGATAGATAGATAGATAGATAGATAGATAGATAGATAGATAGATAGATAGATAGATAGATAGATAGATAGATAGATAGATAGATAGATAGATAGATAGATAGATAGATAGATAGATAGATAGATAGATAGATAGATAGATAGATAGATAGATAGATAGATAGATAGATAGATAGATAGATAGATAGATAGATAGATAGATAGATAGATAGATAGATAGATAGATAGATAGATAGATAGATAGATAGATAGATAGATAGATAGATAGATAGATAGATAGATAGATAGATAGATAGATAGATAGATAGATAGATAGATAGATAGATAGATAGATAGATAGATAGATAGATAGATAGATAGATAGATAGATAGATAGATAGATAGATAGATAGATGGACGGTAGGACGAACGGACAGACAGACAGACTGACTGACTGACTGACTGACTGACTGGCAGACAGACAGAGAGACAGACGGACGGACGGATTATTGACGGACGGATAGATGGGTAGGTTTGTAGGTTGGCCGTCAGGTGGATATGTAAATACGGTGGATGAATGGATGAGTTGTTTTGGGTAGGTAGGTTGGTAGAAAGGTAGGTAGGTGGGTGAATGGGAAGGTTTGTATCAGTGGGTATGTAGATAGGAAAAGAATAAAACAGATGTGCAGATGAAGAAACTGAGAGAGAGACAGACAGGCAGGCAAGCAAACATGATGATGGACAGACATGCACACAAATGGACAACATGTTGTATAAGATACATTTATAGGCATATTAGATTAGCATACTGACAACAAATGGACAACATGTTGTATAAGATACATTGATATACATATTAGACTAGCCTACTGACAACAAATGGACAACATGTTGTATAAGATACATTGATAGACATATTAGACTAGCATATTGACAACAAATGGACAACATGTTGTATAAGACACATTGATAGACATATTAGACTAGCATACTGACAACAAATGGACAACATGTTGTATAAGATACATTGATAGACATATTAGACTAGCATATTAACAACAAATGGACATCATGTTGTATAAGATACATTGATAGATATATTAGACTAGCATACTGACAACAAATGGACAACATGTTGTATAAGATACATTGATAGACATATTAGACTAGCATACTGACAACAAATGGACAACATGTTGTATAAGATACATTGATAGACATATTAGACTAGCATACTGACAACAAATGGACATCATGTTGTATAAGATACATTGATAGATATATTAGACTAGCATACTGACAACAAATGGACATCATGTTGTATAAGATACATTGATAGATATATTAGACTAGCATACTGACAACAAATGGACAACATGTTGTATAAGATACATTGATAGGCATATTAGACTAGCATACTGACAACAAATGGACAACATGTTGTATAAGATACATTGATATGCATATTAGACTAGCATACTGACAACAAATGGACAACATGTTGTATAAGATACATTGATAGACATATTAGACTAGCATACTGACAACAAATGGACAACATGTTGTATAAGATACATTGATAGGCATATTAGACTAGCATACTGACAACAACTGACAAACTGTATAGATGAATGGGTCTTTGGATGGTGGGACAGATGGATGCATGAGTGAGTGTAAGACAGATAGGCAGTTTCTCTGACATGTAGATAAACAGACAAAAGACAAATGGTTGAGTAGATGGATGCATGGATAGTTTGGACAGGCAATCAAACAGAAGATATTCGCACAGAAAAAATATGAGTTGGAAGTTTTGGCTGAGAATCAGATGAATAGACATGGGCTTCAGTTGGAACGGCTTTAAACTTCAACATGAATTACGTTACTATATTATTGACTTTATATCTTCAAATAATATGCAGCTATGTTCATACTCTTCCATCTCAAATATTTTATTTTTCTTATTAGTGCAAGAGGAAAAAAAACGTTTCTGATATAAGGTGAACAAAATGGCATAAGGCATTGAACAGTAAAGCTAGACTAATTCTCATCATCATCATCATGTGCCATACCGGTTGGCGTAGGCACTCATGTCCTTCCACAACCTTCTATCCATCGTGCATCGTATTAATTCTGTTGTTAACTGTTTTCCAAGCTATGACACCAATCTATCTAGTATATAGACTCAATTCAAGAAAGATAAAATCCATCAGTTTAAGAACCTGTAACACACGTCTTATTTTTCCAGGCTATAACACCAATCTATCTAGTATATAGACTCAATTCAAGAAAGATAAAATCCATCAGTTTAAGAACCTGTAACACACGTCTTGTTTTTCCAGGCTATAACACCAATCTATCTAGTATATAGACTCAATTCAAGAAAGATAAATCCATCAGTTTAAGAACCTGTAACACACGTCTTGTTTTTCCAGGCTATGTTTAACTATTAATAGTTCGTTAGAGAAAACCCGTGCACTGATTTAAGACTAACGCAGTCGTTGTAGAGCCTGCTATCTAAAGCTATGAATTAGGCATGGTAGCATACTGCTTTGTAGGTCAGCGTAGAGCCAGTCTTAACATATAGATGGGAATCAAGGAGTCTGTAGAAATGTGGTTTTACAGAAAAATGTTGAGAATACCATGGACAGCTATGAAGAGTAATGAAAACGTTCTGAAAGAGGCCAAAGCAAAAAGAGAGCTAATTTATAATATTAGGAAGAAACAATCATCATTTTTTGGCCATGTAATGAGAAGAGAACAGCTGGAATATATTGTAACAATTGGGAAAATTGAGGGACGAATAGATAGAGGGAAGTAAAGAGAAAAAAATATCAGACAGCTTAAGAGAATGGCTTGGCAGAAGGTCAACAACAGAAATGATAAATAACTGTCGAGATCGAAAGTTGTGGAGACACATGATCACCTACAACATCAGGTCCGGTACTTGATGATGATGAGGTCAGCGTGCATGGAGTTGAGATCCTGAACAATAAATAGAACAGTTACAGCTTTTTTTTTGAGAACTTAAACTGCGCTTGAACAAATGGTTGATTATTGAACTTCTCTGACAAACATTTAAATGAACAGCATTTGTTCAAGTGGTACCTGTGTCTCTCTTGTTATCTTTCACACTAAGCTTTTCAACGTGTAGGGGAATTGAAATGTTTTGACAGTGTTCTTGGGTTCACCCATACACGGTGCTGTGTATAGCGTTAGATATTTCTCTTTCTCTCTTTACCATTTCTGTTGCTTATATCTGTCAATTTGTATATAAATTAATGTTTATATGAAATTAGTATGCATAGAGTTAGGTCTTCAGTGACCATCACATATTTATCAGTCACAATTGTTATTCAACTGTCATAAATGAGGCAGTGATAAAAATGCGAAGACATTTTGCTTTTTTCTTTTTCAAATCTAAATACAAAGGGACTTAATTGATTACTGCCATATGGATTTGTCTATAAGGTTACATAGTCTTATGTCCTGCACTCCGTAGTTCTCTTTTTCGTGGTTCTTATTTCTGTTAGAGTGTTACAAGTCGCTGATATCAATGATACGTACTGTTTTTACCCACGACGTATGCAAGGGATTTACTCGTGCATTGAGACATGTGTTGCTGCAATCGATCTTGCGGACGTGTACGACAGAATACCCTATCATTTTTAAGTGGCTCAACTGCATGTACTCGGCATCCTTTACGTCTTTCTTGGCTGGGTAACAGCGGCCCTTTTCCATTGGTATGTCGATTTCAAGTGCAGTACGTTGACTTTCAACTACACATCCCGGATTACCTACCACAAGGCTCACCTTTTTCTGCAAGGCTTTTCCACACCATAAAAACCTAAATGTAAAAATAACGGGTGAGCCGTATACGAGTCTAGGGAGGATACTGTCTTACACTGACGATGTTTTAGTCAGGTTGCTCGAGAACGCCAGACTGAACTTGCACGTTTGAGCAGATGGTGCTGTGAGGCAGGAGCTGCTGTAAACCTGGATAAACCGGATATAACAGTTCTGAACAACCGTATTATCAATATCTTTAATAAACAAGGTTTCAGAGGCTGTTGGAAGAACCCACACAACACGCTATTTGTGAATGAAGTATTACAGAAGCCTTGCTTTCACCTAGTACACAGATTAAGTGTTAATGACAGTGAGGAATGACCTGAAACAATAAGGTAAATGACGGCGGCAGAATGTGAACAAAATATTCTTATCTTCCTGCATCAAAGACTGGTGGGTATGGTTTTTGAGTACGCACTAGCGATTCTACAACTCTCAACCGCATATAGATTGAAAGAATAGATCAAATACAAAATGAGACCAGGCGCATCAAACTTGAATTAACGAAGGTCACACCTTGCAGTGCGATGCAGTATCTCCTCGACTTTCCCACCATCGCAGATAGAACAATGATGACTCGTGCACTTGATTACCTTCGGGTCAGTGCTGTTAAACAACATCCTTTGTACAATGAGATTGGGGGGGGGGGGGGCAATGCAGCAGGCTCTTAAGAGAAGATCATAGATGGCGCTGGCTGAAGACCTTGTTCAACATATTTGTCCACAGGCAGGGGAGGGGGGATTTGTAGCAGGTAAAGAGTTGGTACGGGTGACAGAGACTGCTCTAGGTCCCTTTCGGTTTTGCATCACTTTGAACGGACAATGTAGTTAACAAAACCGTGTGGCTGTAGAGGCGGAAGTACAAGCCTTGATCTATGAAAATTCATCTGAGAGCGGGACAGTCATCTACACTGTTTCGTCCTTTGTTTGGCACAGTCGGAGCTCATTGGCATTCATGGCTCAGGTCAAAGCAAGAATAGTACAGGAGGAGAGAGGTGCTAGCGCGGTAATTGCCAGTAGTTTGACCACGGAGTTCATAGCAGTAACTAAAGTGATGGCCTAACAAGAAACATAACCTTTTACTCATGTATCTTTTCTGATTGTCTCGATCAGCATGCTTAAAAAATCGACGGGGGATAGAAGACAGTGGTCGGTATCGTTAAAGAACTAAGGACTGACTAGTAAATGTTTAATTTCCGTCCCTGAAGTCTCGGTAGCTGAGTGGTTAGTGTGTCCGCTTTCTGAACCGACAAGGTTCCGGGCTTGACCCAGCTACTAACAATAGGTACCAGATATTTTTGTAGGAATTAAAAGCGACCTGGCACGATACGGACTATATCATTAACAAAATGCGTCGTGATTATAGAAAAATATGATAAATTACACCATTTTCCCCATACGCCTAGCAAGGCGTGGAGAGAACCTTTACTTTTTTTTCACTTTACGCTCGAGCGTGAAACGATAAGAACGAGTTGAAAGCCAGTATGGAACAGATGCTGTGGATGGCGGACGTGCAATGGACCGGGGTGATATTCTGAATGCACTCAGTTAGACCGAGCAAATAATGAAGTTTAATAATCATGAATCTACAGCCGTGTTCAAGTAGCGCGAACGTTGGATCAAAACTGAAGATTCTGGAAAGCGTTGCGCGGAGAAACACAAAAGAATAATAGATCAACACAGAACTGCAGTCGTCAGCCTTAACATACTGAGAGATATATTGTGGAGAGGATCTGATCTATTACGGACGTGTTCTATGTGCATTGAGGATACTCCGTTCATTACGCTAAATTAACTATGAAACGTACACATACACCACTCGGAAGAGTTGCTTAAAATACCGTCTAGAAGTTACTGAACATATTTCTAAATTGTCATAAAACTGATTAGCATGGTGTCAATAGAAGTGAGAAAGAGAGTTCATTGGTGCTATAAAGAGCCAATTCTGGCCTATGGAAGCGAATCATGGACAGTTGACAAACAAATGACAAGGCGATTAGAGGCCACAGAGATGGGATTTCTCAGAAAAATGTTGAAAGTTCCCAGGGCAACTAAAAGGACCAATGAGGAGATTCTCAAAGAGACCAACACAAAAAGGGATCTCATAACTCATATTGCATTTCGTATTTTAGCAAGCTATTCATAATTTAAATATAACAGGGTGTTAGATAAGGTTGTGTGCTGTCACCAGATTTATTTAATATGTATAGTGAGATTATTATAAGATCCATAAGGGGCATGCTGGAATAGCAAATGGAGGTCATAATATAAATAATCTAAGGTATACTGATGGTACAATCTTAATCGCTAAGAGTGAAAATAAGTTACAGGAAATGTTAGACAATATAGTGAAGGAAAGTAAAAATTAAAGACTCAGCCTTAATAGCAAACAAGACAAAAGTAAGGGTAACAGCAAAGAAAAAGATATCGCTACAATGCACGTTAAAGACAAGTGGACCAATATTACAACACATAAATGAATTTAAATACTTGGGAACAATGTTAACCTCAGAAGGTAGGTTTATAAGAGAGATGAGATACAGAATGGCTTAGGCCAAAGCAGCTTTCCAAATAATGAGTAAGATATAGTGCAATCCATTTTTGACAACAGAAACAAGAAAAAGAATTCTTAAATGTTATAAAGAGCAAGTCTTAACATATGGATGTGAATCATGGACAATAGGACAACTGACAAGAAAATTACTGAAAGCTGTAGAAATGTGGTTGTACAGAAGAATGTTGAGAATACCATGGACAGCTAAGAAGTGTAATGAAAACGTTCTGAAAGAGGCTAAAGAAAAAAGAAAGCAATTTTTCCAATAATCGGAAGAAACAATATTAATTCTTTGGCCATGTAATGAGAAGGGACCAGTTGGAACATATTGTGAAAACTGGGAAAAATTGGGGAACAAAGCGAAAAGATACCAGACAGCTTAAGAGAATGGCTTGGCAGAAGGTCAACAACAGAAAAGATAAATAATTGTCGAGATTGAAAGTTGTGGAGAGACATGATCACTTACGCCAGCAGGTATGGTACAGTATGATGAAACATTGTATCTCACAATCCACAGACCAGGGGAGGGTAAAGTCTTGAAGAAAGCACGAATTAAAAGAAAAACATGTATCTACCACACCTGATTGGAATCGAAACAGTGACCTACCAGTCCAGAACTAGACATTTTACTTCTAGACCACCATGCCTCAGTTTATGCGTACTAACGGGTAGGACAGTAATATGCCTTTCATATAAATATGCTCTACAGTGTTTAAAGTTATAGTTAATCTCACATGTTCTGCAATATCAGAATGCTTCTGTTCAGAAAAAAATAAAGTGAATAGTGGTATTAGCTTGTATTGTCTTTTTATTATTGCAAGGTTAGCAAAGTCTTGCTTCTCAATTCTAACCAGATGAAATGACAGCAAATGATCAACATATTTATATTTTAGCATTTCTGGTGTTTTTATCAAATAAAATTAGCAAACTACTCAAGTAAAGAATGCATAAATAAAGTTCACGAAGAAACAATGTTAACAAGATACACAAGCAATTATAAAAAAGTAAAAAAGTAAAGTGCCCCGTCACGCCAAGTGGCGTATAGGGAATATGGTGTTAGTGACCATAAATTTTACAGACCTTCAG
This sequence comes from Megaustenia siamemsis, assembly GCA_032433765.1. Classification (NCBI taxonomy): domain Eukaryota; kingdom Metazoa; phylum Mollusca; class Gastropoda; order Stylommatophora; family Ariophantidae; genus Megaustenia; species Megaustenia siamemsis. Next base: position 104,106,404 of record JAVIAB010000092.1, read on the forward strand.
CACATGATTTTTGGGGTAATGTGGTCGGTATTACGCCCTTGCCGCTTCACTTTCCCAGAAAAAAATCCGGTATCCATTTAAGACTGGGTGAACCCGGAAGCCGTCGGTTGGGATCGAACCCTACCTCTTGTCCTTTGCCGCCCAGTTCACTAACCACTGAGCTATCGCGGCTCCGACAAGCAATTATAACAACAGTAAAAAGTGTTCGTTATATGTCTTTCGGAGAGACAGGAAGATAAATTTATGAACCCCGCCGTTGCAAAAATTAATGAAGCAATTAACAAAAAGCTGGAATCTTTGACATATCAAGGATGTATGTTTATAACAGTTTACTGTTTAGGAAATTAGCCTGTAATTATAAATGAATATTTATTAGAATATCGGGTCGATAGATCGAATTTTTCAACCTCTTGCGGTATATACAACATTATTAAAATAAGAAAACTGTACTGATTAGTTAACAAAATAGATCTCATAGCACTCCGAAGAGTCTCGTAGGTGTTTAATTTTTTTTTAAAGATAACGTTTTTCACACGTTTTGTATCACTTATGTTGTGCTTCACCATTATTGAATGTTGTCTGTAATGGGCCATCCGTATATTCTATTTCCGTTAAATGTTATACTCTGTAAACGGATACCTTCAGTAAACATTTTGATGCCACCTATGATTGCCTCTGCTTTTTACACTGTTTTTTTTCAGCTATTTTTTAAAGGCACCCGTAGAGCGGTATGTTATATGAATACTATAGTTTTAGTGTCCATATTTGTCCATACCAGTTGGTACATTTATCTATGACGTAGAATTAATCTCTCAGTTGATTCAGTTGAAAAATCGATACTTGACTTTTGGTCAAGGAAGAAGAGCATTCGACAATAAATACTGCCCGTGTGTCCTCTAGAATGATATATTCAAAAGAATTTGAATTCCTTTACCCTTTCCATTATTGATTTGAGGGCAGTGAAGTCGTGATTTACCCTGACATTTATCTTGACTACTCAGCAAAAAGCCTCAATACTTATTTTCCCAACAATAAAATACTTTGCAAGGTACTTTGCACTTTAAAACTGTCATTCTAGAAATGTAATCCGTTCTCTGCACATCGAAGATGGATATTGATACTATTAGGCTTACACAAGCAGACAACATTATAACATTGTGTTCAGTATATGTTCATGAATCATAAACTGTGATGTAGACGCACAAATTAACAAATGCTAGTGGCTGATAGTCCCTCAGTAACACCCCTACCCCCCTTCCACTAATTTTAATTTCATTAATGTCATTGGTTATGGTCAGTCGAAGACCCCAGTATCACTGCAAAAGAATTAAAATCCATAATTGCTTAACCGCCCGTGCCAGTGGAATCATCCGAATTAAAATGCATCTCATTGAATGAGCCAAACAAAAAAGGCAGCTGCAGTCCCCATCATAGCAGCTACATCACACGCCAAAAGACATAAGGCCAAGCGGCACCGAAAGTGAACGCAGCTGAACTGTCCTTCGTCAAACGTTATCATCATTCATCGTAAGCAATCGGACTATCGAAACACGTTCCGGATGAAAAACACAGCTCACGGTGTGCGCAGAGCAGTAAAATCAGTAGCTTCGACATTCAGAAAAGGTCAATGTGAAAATAGTTTCAACATAAGATATTTTGTCATATAATAATGGTTTTCTAATCAAACAGAACAAACGTCAACATACAGTAGGACTGACTTAAACCAAGCAATAGAACAAACTTAAATGATACAATGTGCTTATTTCAGCCGTAAAATGTGATAATACTTCAGATATACAGTCGACAAGTTTCATGTTATAGAATGTTGTTAATTAAGCCATAAAACCGTGGTACAAACGTGTCATCACATCTTATTTATATGTGAGATAATTTCAGTGAAAATCTTAGAACATTTCCCTTCGTCAAAAAGAAACGTAAATTAATAATAAGTAATGAAAGACACAAACACGTAAATACTCAAATATAAATATGTACAATCATATAATTATTTTATTATTCTTTCTTAAACACGCTGTATGAAAACAATTTAATTCTTCACCTCTTCTATTGGTTTGCACTTCAAATGACTGATAGAAAGCAGTTGCAATCCTTTTAAATTGCTTGCATTTTTGCTTAGCGTAAATCTATATAACTTTTATTTTTTTTAAACGCCATTCAAGCTAAAGAAAATCGAGAGAACATTTGGATATCCTCCTATTACAACACAGCAACCAAAATACTGATCTATATATGTACATGCATGCATGTTTGTATAAGATATTTTTAATTTTAGTGCTTTTATATTGATTTGAATACTGAAGAGCAAGGGAACAATAAACATCATAACTGTCATAATTTCAAACAACCTGCCTGAAAAAAAAATATTCTCCCAATATTTTGCCAAAACAAAATTACCAAGCAAGAACTGCTGAATATGTGCAATTAGTAGGGGATGTATACAGCAATAGTTGTCAGAGACTGGTTGCCACGAAGCGGATTGGAGGAGGAGGGTCGATAGAAGGAAGAGCCGCAGTAAAGGACAATGTAGACAGCAATGAATAGTGTGGAAGAGACTAGCACAAGAGCAGTGTGGTACGATGTTATTGTTTCCTTGCGAGAAACCGCAAGGCAAGTAAGTCACTCATTATTATTTTTTATATCTAAATTCAACAAAACCGAGGAAAATGAAATCTACACACACGGAAGAAATATTTAGGGTAAATGAAAATTATGTTAGAAAACTCACAAATCAAACTTGAAGAAAATGCATATTGTTGCAATAATCGACGCTCGAGAAAGTTGATTGGGAAAAATATGTTTTTGTAAAGTTATGCATTATTTCCTCGGAGATGAGGTTAATGTTAACGTTCAATGACATTATCGGATGGGATGTTATATTATACAAAATAAATGTCCACGCTTAAAATGAAAATAATTACTAACACAAGCATTCAATGATAAAGTTACAAGAAATATGCAAAAAAAAAAACATAATGATGGGACATCGTATCAACAAAACATCAGAAAATAGAAATGGCAAGTATGAGGTTAGATCAAGTATTTGACAAATGTAAATGCAGTGTATAGAAGAAAAAAAATAGGAAGCAATGGCGAAAATAAAATGATCTGAACTAGTCACAGAAACATAACTCCACTCATAAATGAATTTATTGAGCAGGTAATTGACATTGCCGTCCTGTTACATGGAGGCAACTCGAATTTCTGGATTCATTTGTTCTAGGAACTGGAAATAAGATTCAAAGCGGTTTATAATTTCAGTCGAGCAGAATAAAGTTTGCATACGATTATGTGAGCATTCAGGAAACATTGTAATGTTATTTCTCACTGTTTCTAAAAAGTTGTTCAAGATGGCGTCCGTATGTGGACAGTGTTATCTGTTACAGCGTGTGTTGTTTCGAAATATGCCGGTTACAAGCGGTGTATGCTGCTTGGATTTAGTGTTCATGCCTGTTGTGGTTGTTTAACCTCTGACAGGCTGGTGGGCGGTGAAATTCACTTTGTGTGGATATTTGTCTTCTTTTCAACCGGAATAGACCTATCAGTGATTGTGTTGTTTTCACTGTTGCACCGGCGAATGTCCATTTCCGACAGCAGCTTTCTCGTCCAGTTCGCTTACTGTCTGATGAGGAGACAAGCCAAATCGACATCGAAAGGAGGCACCCAAAGGCAGTTCATCCTCATCATCGAGTGCCTTCTCCGCAACGAAGGTTGGCTACCATGCATCGCCATTCTACTCTGTTTCTTGCTTTGATGGTTCAGGCTGTCATAGATTGACTTGTCCATCTTTTGATGTTATTCGTCCATGTTAGTCTTGGTCTGTATCTGCCTCTTTTACCTTGTATTTTCTCTTCAAATATTACTTTTAGTAGGCTGTTGTGTCTTTTAACATGCCCCAAAATTGCATTTGTCTTGTCTTAATTGTATTTAGTAGTTCTCTTTTTATTTTCAGTTGTTTTAAAAATGCATCGTTTGTTTTCTTTTCTTTCCATCCAATTCTACCTATTCTTCTACAAATCCACATTTCAAAGGCTTCAATTTTCTGTTCTGTTTTCTTGTCTAATGTCATGTTTCTGCACTATACAGGAATATTGAGAAGATGTAACATTTTGCCATTCTTAGTTTCAGTCCTGCTGATATTTGTTATGTTAGTATATATTTTATTAGTATATTTATTAAGGCAGTTTGTGGTGCTTTTTAACCATCTTCTGGCAACACCTGCAACTCAACTTTGGTTCATAACGTAATGACCTTCTCCCTCCTTTGGAACACTTCAAAGAGGAGCCGAATTGGGGGTTGTCCATTTTGGCAAAGCACTATCTCCATATTATTCGCAAGGCATAACAAGCAGGCAGAAGTATCAGTTCCATCCTTGTTAGGGCACATGAGAAGGAAAACATATATCATTCTCGGCTCATGCAACATTAGGACCATGTGTCGTGGATTAAATAACACCAACCTCACGAATGTAGAAAAAATGAGGAAAACAGCCCTCATCGACATGGAGCTGCAGAGACTACATGTTGATATTGCAGTCCTTCAGGAAACAAGGCTTGCGGATTGTAGTTCAGCCAGGGAAAAAAAAGTATACCTTTTTTTGGCAGGGGCTAAAATACCTTAACAGTCTTGCCTACATGGAGTGGGTTTTGCTGTTTTTGTAATAAGCTCAAGCATTCTATAAACACCATACAATGTACATCAGAACGCATAATAACAGTAAAAATCCACTGAAAAGCTGGACCAATCAACATTATCAGCGCTTATGTACCAACAACAACAGCAACCACAGAAGGTAAAGATACATTTTACGAGATAATGCGAAGGTAAAGTACGAGACTTGAATCGACGTTTTAGCACCGAGTTTCACCCAGAGCGCTCGGCCACCTATCCAGAAGTGTTCGGCGACTTCTAGATAGTGTCGATTCAAGCATCGAACCTCTCGATGCAAGGCAGCATTCCTAACCTTCCTTGAGTACCACCCTGGTACCAGATTCTGCACCTGTAGTTTCGACCGCGGTGGTATTTTTTTTCAAACCACGAATACAATTCACACTGCTTCCAGCGGAAACCGAACACGTGTTTTTCGAACGTCGATAGCCCAGTCGGGAGGTTATCTCAACTAGGCTACCGAGACCCTATTTTTATATTTTACGAGATGGCCTAAGTTACCTTAGATCAATCCCCAAAGTAGAACAACTGTATGCGCCGGGCGATTTAAATGAATTCATTAAATCTGCCATCATTTATGGCCATCATTCCTATTTCATCATAGTATTGGGAAAATGAACAATAATGGTCAGAGACTTCTAGAATTTTGTTTCCTTAACAACCTGTGTGCTACCATTACCTTTATCAGCGTTAAGAACCGACAAAGAGCAACATGGCGCCACGAAAGGTACGAGCATTGGCACCAGATGGACTCTGTCATAGTTCGCAGACATCACGTAAATAATGTTAGAATAACTAGAGCATACCATAGCGAAAACTGTGACACAGACCAGGCACTTGTTATAAGCAAAGTGAAGGCAACCACCAAAATGATTTATAAATCTATAGAACCATCCGGGCGGAAGATCGCTGCAACAAAATTATCCGGCAACCAAGTCCTGTTCAAGAATGCTTTCCAGAAATGCATGGAGAAAACAGAAGACTTAGATAATGTTGATGATTCATGGAATCGGCTAAAATCGCACATCCTTGACTGGGCAATCTCTTCATTAGGTAAAGATAAACACTCCACCAATGATTGAGTTCAAGAAAACTCGATGAAACTCATGCCGCTTGTTGAGTAGAAGAACAAGGCTCTCATAACCTTAAAGAATTACCCATGCCAGAACACAAAATATAAATTCAAACAAGCAAGAGCAGAAGTACAACGGGAATCAAGGATTTGTAAGAACAAATACTGGACAAATCTGTGCTCTATGATCCAGAAAGCTGCTGAGCTTGGTGGTTCACAAACTGTGTACAACAACATTAATACTGCTCCAGGCCCAAGCATCTCAAAATTTCCTCCCTTAAAAGACGCAAATGGTGAGCCTATCAGTGACAAAACTAAACAGCTGGAAAGAAGGGTCGAACATTACTCAAGTCTCTATTCTGAAGACAGAGCAACAAGCCCACTCCTTGACCAGCTAGTCCCAAAAAGCTGGACGGTTAACCACCGATATGATTGTTATTCTCCGTTAACTGCAGGAAAAATGCAAGGAACAGAGAAGACCTCTATTTATAGCATTCGTTGATATAGTCTTTTGACACCATGAGCAGAGCAGGTCTAAAAAAGGTGTTGACAAATATTAACTGCCTTCCTACATTACTCAAGATGATCAAGTCTTTTCACAACATTATGTCTGCCACCGTCCAGTTCGATGGTAGACTTCCCACCCCTTTGAGATGAACTGTGGAGTCAAGCAAGGATATATCCTTGCTCTACTCTATTCGGCATATCTTTCGCTGCCCTTCTATACAATGCGTTAGAAATCGTCTCTGGGGACATCTTCATCCGTACAAGATCTGACGGCTCCTTGTTCAATCTAGCACGTCTGAGCTCAAAATTTAAAACAACTAAGATCCTAATCAAGGAGCTTTTATTCGCTGATAATGCAGCACTGGTTGGTCACGATGAGTCCGTCCTGCCGTTATTTATTGACAATCTAGCTAGATTTTGTGATTTATTCTTCCTGTCAATAAGTGTACAGAAGGTTGTGGTGCTTCAACAAGGTGTAGCCAATCTCGCAGCTATTTAATGAAACAACACGCCCTTGAATCTGTGAGAAAATTCACCTATCTCGATTCTATGTTCACAACCACTGTCTCCCTTGAAGAAGAAATAAATTCCCAAATCGGAAAGGCAGTCTCCACAAATGGTAAACTTAAAGATAGAGCATAGTTCAACACCAAATTAACATTCAGGGCTAAGATTCAAATCTACAAAAGGTGTGTCCTTAGTACACTTCTATACCAATCGAAAACTTGGACTACCTATGCAGGGCAGGAGAAAAGGTTGAACAGCTTTTATGTGCGTTGCCTTAGAAAGATTATGAACATCAAATAACAGGACAAAGTGACGAACTCTGTCTTACAGCGAGTAAATCTCCCATCCATCATAGCAACACTTAGGAGTCGGAGACTAAGGTGGCTGGGTCGTGTAAAAAGAATAGCAAACATTCAAATTCCAAAAAGTATTGAATGGCGAACTTAAGGGCGGAAAGAGACTAAAGGGCAGACCTGTTCTAAGATATAAGTATGTTTGCAGGGCTTCCTTGATGAAATTCTCAATCAGTGAAAGAAAGTGGGAAAATCTGCAGGTCGTAGCTGATGGAGAACAAATAAAAAAAAATGGCACAGCAACTTTCGATGTTGGGCTGATATCAAAGTCAGAAGACAAAAGTGACATGGTGAAAGAAGACAAAACCAGGCACTACGAACGCATCTTGTCCGTTCAGCAGATGGATCTGTCTATACAATATTGACAGATTCAACCACGAGAGAAGCATTACAGAAAAGCAGCATTCAGCATACGACACTAAAATTTCTACCAAATTACTGACTTATCATGATTGCTTGCTACCAACCGTCTGTCAAGACGTCAAACGCCAAATGTGTGTATATACATGTATATATAAAGGAACTAACAATTCCATATACATCATAAGATCTTTGGTAGAAAGAGCCATAGAGGTGAAAACAGATCTATACCTATGTTTCATTGATTATGCTAAAGCATTTGAAAAAGTAGAGCACATATAAATAATCGAAGGCATAAACGTAGACAGCAAAGATCTAAGAATAATAAAGAATATGTACTGGCAACAAAAAGCGGCCATAAGATCCAGAAATCGATTTGAGAGTGTTTCAACAATTAAAAAAGGGTGTTAGGCAAGGTTGTTTGCTGTCAACAGATTAATTTAATATCTTAATATCTATAATGAGATTATTTTAAAATCCATAAGGGGCATGCCTGGAATAACAATCGAAGGTCATAATTTAAATAATCTATGGTATACTGATGAAACAGTCTTAATCGCTAAGAGTTAAAATGATTTACAAGAAATGTTAGTCATTATAGTGAAAGAAAGCAACAATAAAGGACTCAGCCTTAATAGCAAAAAGACAGAAGTAATAGTAACAACAAAGAAAAAGACATCACCGCAATGCACAATAAAGACAAGTGGAACAATGTTAAACGAGGTAAATGAATTTAAGTATCTGGGAATAGTGTTAACATCAAATGGTAGATGTACAACAGAGGTGAGATGCAAAATGGCTCAGGCCAAAGGAGCTTTCCAAAAAATGAGGAATATACTGTGCAATCAATGTTTGGCAATTGGGACAAGAAAAAAAGTTCTTAAATGTTATGTTAAGAGCCAGTCTTAACATATTGATACAAATCACGGACAACAGGACAACATAAAAGATCACTGTAGATATGTGGTTTTACAGAAGAATATTGAGAATACCATGGACAGCTAAGAAGACTAATGAAAACGTTATGAGAGAGGCCAAAGCAAAAAGAGAGCTTATATCCATATATTACGAAGAAACAATCATCATTTTTTGGCCATGTAATGAGAATGGACCAGCTGGAATATATTGTGGAAACTGGCAAAATTGAGGCCGAAAAGACAAAGGGAAGCAAAAGAGAAAAGATACTAGACAGCTTAAGAGAAATTTTTTGCAGAAGGTCAACAACAGAAATGATAAATAATTGTTGAGATCGAAAGTTGTGTTGAGACATGATCACCTACGCCAGCAGGCACGGTACTTTATGATGATGATGATGATGGTATATATATATATATATATATATATATATATATATATATATAGCCAACTTCGGTTTCTTTTTCTTCAGCAATAACCCTGGAATTCACTGCGCCAATTATTGATAGATTTGCAGATTTCGTCTACCTTTCCATTTCTATTTTCTTTCATTCTTTAGGACTTTGCGAGGTTGAGTCCTTTCCATTCTTTGATGTTATCTTCCCGTCTCTTTATCTAAATACATTTCCTTATAGCACATTTCAGTTTCTTGCAGAATGGTCTTTGTTAATCCAGACGAATATAGACAATAATGTTCACAGAAAAGGAGGAATAGAGAATTCTACCAAAATACAGATAGAAGCAAGCAAGAGTAGCCTTAAAAATTAAAATTAGAATTAATTTTTTAAAATTGTCAGCTCCAGTGTTAAACCAGGCTTATTATGTGGCTGACAAACATGGAAAAAACAATAACAACCGTCAGAAATATCCATAATTTCAATAATAGATGATTCCACATAATAAAAGGATAGAAATTGACAGGATCAAATTACGAACTTAGAACTATGGAAAAGTACCAGGCAAATAGCAGTGGACAAATAGATTCGACAAAGACGACGATGCTGTATAGAACACGACGGAATTCAACTGAGAGTTTTGAACGCCCTATGGGGAGGAGACCAAGAGAAGGTCAGATGTAATAGAAGAAGACAGAAGGAAATAACCATGACAAAATAGGGAAGACTGGGAGCGAATTAAGAGAATGGAACGAAATAGGAGTGTTCTGAAAGTGTTTGCTGAAAAGGTGTGATTAACAGGCAGTTGAGAGGTAGAAAAAAATAAGAAAGGCAAATAGTGAATGTAGGAATACCCACAAAGTATAAACTCACAGAAATGTTTATTTTTATTTATTTAATTTTTTTTAATTAAAAAAATTAATTAATTAATATTTGTAGGTTTTCATCATTCTGTTACAACTCTGACCTATTGTAATTTTACTTTTTTAAAGATAAGAACCTCGTTTCTTTGATTTAAGAAGAATGGCAAGTAATTAAAAAGGACCACATTAAAAATGGCGACTATGATAAGTATGATATTAATAAACAAAACAGTAGATAATTTCCGTCTGCAGTTCCGTTCAACAGAAAGGCATCTAAGTTTTACTAATGTAGAGAAACGTATATTTATGAATTGTTTGTAAACGCTTTATAAGAATGTGACCATGAACCAAAAACTATCTAAGTAAGTCTTGTTACAGTTAATATGCACCGTCACATGTCTCTCTAATTAATGTTACCTTGATAAATTGATTGGTTTTCTATTGCATACATACACATTTTCTGTAACACTGACGGCTCCTTGCATGAAATAGTCACGTCTAAAAGAATAGCACATTGAACGAGTAAAAATGAGTGATTTGCATTGAAAAAAAAAACAGATAAATGAAAAATCATGTCTGAATTAGAAAGCAAATAAAACGATCAGAGCTGTTTCTATAAAAATTGTAGTGGACAATGAATGTAGACATCACTTGAATAAATCAATTCACTAATCATCAGTGCATGCTGTAATGTAGAAGTGATCTTAATTGTATCAATTCAATTAGGGAGACTACTCCGCATGGACAAAATGTCTCCCTTCTCAATTAAACAAACAAATATACATTGTATTCATTCGATATACTCAATTCAAAATGAATTAACGATTTTTTAAAATGAGAAAACACCAGAGACCACTACACAAAAATTAATTCTGCATAACAAATATGTTCATCCGTGAACATACTAGGAGCCGCTATACAAGTTGAACAGAACTTTATATGAATGGAAATAAAGATGTATATAAAACTCTATCAGACATAAAAAGGAAGCTGGAGTGACTTAGGGAAAATGGCCTTTTCTGTTGCGCTCATAAATAACTGAGTAAAATTTCGATCGTGTTCTCAGCACAAAAGGGCAGGAATGTTGACAAGGCGAAAACGTGCGAGTTTCTTTCCATTAAATCAACAATGTTCTTTTTTCAGTTCTCACAGAATTGGACACTTCTGAAGATCTCACCGAATATTCCCTGCTGATGAGAATCCTTTTGTTAACGTCGCTCGCTGGTTAGGTTTGATCTTGACCCACAATCCTCTTTGTTCTCTTTGCTCTAATTTTATGTGTTGGTATCTATTAATGTTGTGCTGGTATTTTGTTGTCGACAAGTCTCTGGAGTTTTTGCCCACCCATATTTAAGCCACAAAACCTGGTTTAACCCCACTGAGTTTGAACATAATTGGTATCTTGATACTGTCCGTGAAAAAAAAATTCATATTTGTATATGTGGTTCGCTACGCACATTCTCTGCCACTTACTGTTAACCCCGAGAAGCGATTTCACACACAAAAGCACAACATACTCTCAACAACAGCAAAACTATCGTCTTCCTTTGATCTCTCTAACATTGTGTAACGATGAATTATAACATTCTTTAGAAATGCACATAATATATTTTAGAGACATGAATATTGATTCATACACCTAAATAAAAGTTACAAACATGGATAAATAGCTGTTTGACAAAACAAAATCTAGAACACCAGATAGCATGAGATGATCAGAAATGAAGGTATCTCGAGAAAAAAAAGAAAGCATATATCGAGCAACACACTTTGAAAAGTAAATGGAGATGGACCGCGCACACTGTAAGAAAAAAATGATGCCTCAATATTAAGACAGGAACTGTCATAGAAGCCACAGGGAAAAAGATAGTATGGAAAGCCTTGGAAAACACAGAGAAGAGAAGTCATGGAAACTTTTGAAAACATTGGCCTAGACTCGAGAGAGGTAGAGAAAATGTGCAACGGAGGAATGAATTGAGATACCCAGTCAGTGGCCATGCTCTGAAAATGGGTGTTCATTGATTTGATAGATTAAATGCGCAATCATTAGATCGGTAGGACTGTTGACGAGAAACGGTATGAAATTTTCACATTTGTGTGATGTTTTATGCCAAACATATCGAGCCTATAAAAGAGACACACGGTTGTATATTATACGCTGTCAATGAACAGCTGGTTGTAGTTGCTCGTGTACGCTCTTTCATTACTAACATGTTTTTCACAATAACCACTATTCTTTTACAACCGTTATATCACAGCGTTATGCTTCGCATCACTATCATTACGGCCATTTTTTGAAGGTACATATACTTTTGTGAACTTCCGGTCAATATGGTGGATAGGCCACATGAACCGTGAAGCACTGTCAGAAAATGGATCCTTGTTGCAGTTTCCTCATATTCCAAGTCCAGCTTGCTGCCGGAGCTACGGAGTTTAGTGCTCTGTGCACACCATGAGCTGTGCTTTTCATCCGGATGGTGTTTCTACATTCAGATTGCTTACGATGAATGATGATATCATATGACGAAGGACAATTCATCTGCGATCACTTTCGGTGCCGCTCGGTCTTTTGTCCTTTGAGTGTGCTGTAGCTGCTATGATGGGGACTGCAGCTGCCTTTCTTAGTTTTGATATTCGATGAGATATTAATTTGGATGATTCCACTGGCACGGGTGGTTGAACAATTAAGGATTTGAATTCGTTTGCAATGATACCGGTGCCTTCGATTAACTATAACTATAGATACTTTTATTTTAACTAGACGGAGAAATGTCTTCTGTTTTTCCTTTCTAATTTCACTAATTTTAACAGAAAAAGATGTCTTGTTCAGTAAAAGGGTAAATGATAAATAAATTATTTCAGTCTTAGTTTAACCTAAATTACGATACTATAGTAAAAATTACCTCATCAAAACACAAATTTCTCTGATTTTGTCATTTTGTTGTATTCAAACATTACTCCCCTGCCACTTCCGGTGAACCCTGAGTGTTTAATTTGTATCCATTGCTATTGGATTTATATTTAATTTTTTTTTTGAGATTGTGAGATACATCGTTCAATGCGAACAAAAATTCGCCAATCTTCAAAACATTTTTACTCTTCCCTTTTTTTGATTCTGTGAACAGGGAAGTTTTCTTGCTCGTCAACATACATCAAACAATCCTTTGTAACTCAGGAAATGCTTCCAATAACGGTATGAGGTAGTCGAACATACTGACAGTCCATGAGTTGAATCTCAGGTCATAAATCAACCTGAGACAGGAATTTCCAGTCCTGGTGTTTTGCCAATTCTCAACACACGGGAATGTGTCAAAATTTCAGAGAAATTACTATTTTTAGAGCACCTAATGTTAATTTAAGTGGTAATAATTGTTACTATATTATTGTAACTGTGAGAGTTACAGGCAGGTATCGTAATCGAAGATAGCCGCTTGACTTTACAATAAAAATTTAATTTCGATTATGATGTAAGGCATTCACTGCATGTAGTGTATATACAGCTTCATTTGTACCGACTAAGCGCCGTATCTATAGGTGTTGGATTAAATGTTGGTGCGATAATAGCAGTAATTAAAAAAAAAGCATTTAACATTTTTTAACATGCAAGGGAAATGGAAGAAAATTAATTTGCAAGCCAGACATTTATCCAGAACATTTAAATGCCTCTTGAAAATGAAACGAAAGTAAAAAATGGTGGACATTTTCGGGAAATGCCTGACGTTTTGTCATGCTACGTGAGCATCAAATATAAAAAGGAAATACATTTATGGCTCCCACGTTTCTTAAAGACACAAATATCTCACAACTGGAGTATGATATGATTATTTTGTCTGTCAAGGACACAAGAAGATGGTTGTTATTTTGATGATGACTACTCCGTGTCAAATCTTATTTAATTTGATTGAAATGTCCATTGCTGATACATTTTTGTATGTCATTGAAAATATATCATACATCATCATCATCATCCGCATCATGTGTCATACCGGTTGACGTAGGCGATCATGTTCTTCCACAATCTTCTATCTACCATGCATCGTATCAATTCTGTTGTTGACGGTTTTATATGCCACGACACTAAGCCAGTATTTTCTCTCTTTGTCTTCCGAGATCTCTCTTTCCTTTTATTTTGCCAGTAGTAACCAAGTATTCCAACTTTCCTCTTCTCATGATGTGCCCGAAAAATGTTGATTGTTTCTTTCTGATGTTTTTTAGGAGTTCCCTTTTTGTGTTTGCCTCTTTGAGAATTTCCTCATTGGTCTTTTTAGCTGTCCAGGGAACTTTCAATATTCTTCTGAGATATCGCATCTCTGCGGCCTCTGATAATCTTTTCATTAGTTCGTCTACTGTCCATAATTTGCTTCCATAGGTCAGAATTGGTTCTATATAGCACCGATGAACTCTCTTTCTCATTTCTATTGACATACATTTTTTGTATTATATATTTTCCATTTTCTGGAATGCTATTTTGACCTGAGCTATTCTGTTTTTTTTTTCTATGGTGCATCTTCCATCTGATGTTATTATTGTACGCATGCAATGGGTAGAGTCATTGCAGAAATCCAAAATACGTAAGGTCACCTTTGTCTATGTCCCTGGACATGCGGGAGTACGAGGAAATGAAAGAGCGGACAGGTTGGCAGCTGCGCTGTCGTTGCGGACGGGCAACCAATGGATCGGGCGGACATCATCAATGCCCTCCGAGATGTGGGAAGAGCACAGGACTTCGACAAACACAGATCCACGTCACTTCTTCGTATGATTGAAATGGGAGTTAAGATGGGCACAGCCAGAAATGAGAAACTTAGTGGCCGTGTAAGAAGACTTATCAACCAACATAGAACTGGAGTCGTCAGTCGCTGGACACTGAGGGACTTGTTGAGGAGGGGATCTGAGCACCTATGGGCATGTTCGGAGTGCAATGAAGATGACCCGCAAATAACTCAATAACTCAATATTGTGACAAAGTGTTTGACGCGTTGCACTTGTTTCAGATTTGTTTATTTTAATGCTGCATGATGGTGATGATTATTTCTTTTATATGATCATTACTTCTGTTTTCTTACTATTCAGACTGAGACCTTTTTGTTGCTTACACACTCGCACGCACACACACACACACACACACACACACACACACGCACGCTCGAACGCACGCACGCACACACATAATTTGTATTATTGGGAGAAAGTAATCTATTTTGAGTGCCAGTTACAATACCATATTCCAAAATGTTTTAAGTATGTGTGCCACAATTAGTAAATTATAAATATCAGCATAATATATAATACAGTGAATTGATATGAAGGGAATAAATGTTAGTTTGAGTACTGAAAAACGCAAACATAATGAAATTTGTAAATGTAGAAGTGTGTTTTCAGTTGAGAGGTAATGATGAACATGCGATGTTTATATTTTAAACTGTAATTGTTTTTGTTCAGAAAGAAAAAAAAAAACAACGATTATTACCGCACCATAAGAAAGAAACAATCTCATAGTTTGTTGGCCCTGTGATGAGAAGGGAATCGTAGTAATATATTGTGACAACTGGAATACAGAAAATACAGAAGAGAAATAGAGATAAGATGCTAGTGATTTTACGAGAATTGCATCATATGAAGTCAACAACAGAATAAACAAGCATCTGCGGAGACAGAACCTTATGGCAAGACATGATCTACAGCACGCATGGTGTTTGATGATGATGATTATTTTCTTTAATTATTGTTTCTCTTTTAATTTGTACAGTTGAAGTTAAAACTGAAATCAATTGAATCAATTGTGCATCCTGTGGGTGTTGGTTAATTAATCGATTCATTCAAATCAGTTTTAAATCGATTGATCGATTTTTTCCACGAACATCTTTTGTGCGGATTTGACATGTTTACAGACAGCTGACAAGCATAAGTGGCATTCTATGCTGGCAAGGGGTTTGCGTGAAAGGCCACAACGAGAATTGTGCTCTTGAGCGATATACCACTAATGCGCTGGGAGAGTTAAAGCTGGAAGCGCAAATACAGTCACACACGGTAATAAAGTAATGATCTTTTTTTTCATCATCTGTAACCTTGAATGAGAGTAATGCCTGACTGTGAGATCAATCAAGACCACACATTAGTATACATAGATTATTTCTAAATTGACAGTTGATGGTAGTTGGACGATGTGTTATTGTGTATTGTCAAATTATTTGTAAAAGCGAAGTCAACTTCGAGACAACTCAAATAGCTCTCAGCCCATTTCAAACTGTTCCTAAACAACTAACAAAAAGATTGTCACTGCACTCAGCTCGACCGATGAATGTTCACTCATTGTCAAACATGTGACACAAAGTGTGAACGCTGATAATGTATTTACCTTACAAGTTAATAAACCGTCCATTCCGATGATCAATCCTACATGTCCGTACCTTGACTAGCAATTCTCGGAATCTCTGTTTGCATCGTCATCACTGACCGCGTCACTCTCCAATAAGTAGTCACAAATGAACTTCAATATATTTGTTCTTGGCAAGCTCTAAAATTCTCTCTACGGGTGCCTCGATGTTGTCCTACTAGCTGTCCTGTCTCCGAAGTCTCCTGAGCAACCAGGATAGAAGATCGTGCCAAATCCATTGTCGGAGCCACATGCAAATGGATCCCATGAACTATGGATTAAAGTTTGTCTTCATAACTACTTCCCGGATAGCGATCTTGAAAGCCAGTGTGAAGCAGTACTGCCTCAACCTTGTTTCTCATGCTGGGAGTAGTTGTAGGCGTGTAGGCAGGAAAGACATAATATGTAAGCAAGGGGAGGGAATGAATTAGTATATAGTAGGAAGAGTTGTCACAACTTTACCAGGGCGCGTGGACATCGGGATAGCATGCATTACGAAAAAAGCAGGCTAAATGGGGTCGCTCAGGGGAACTTAGGAGAGAAGATAATTATATTTTGGGCAGACCACAAGAGACCACCGGGAAGGTAACAGCAAAACGAGTTCTGTGGAGACAAGGGGCTCGTTACAGAGATGAACACCACGACCGGGGTTGAAGTCAGATAGGTTCTCCATATTAGAGTTAGCGTTGAAGGACACTGATTCAAGCAGTGAAGTAGTTTTGTAACATCAGGTACACTGTGCAGTTATTAGTAGTTTGTTAACACTTAAGGCCTGGACAATTTGGTTTATTGTGAATTACAACGATGTAAATAATATATTTAACATTTTGTATTTACTACCACTAAACCGGTGTTAGTGATCAGAATTAAAAGTCCTCACGGCAGTATATCTTGTGGCAATGTTATTAAAAGTAGACTTGTTGGGTTCAGAAGAAATCCACTTCGTTCTGTTTACATGTACTAGTTGACAAGTCTTGCAGCAACCTAAGAGCAGAGGTTCATCCCAATACCTAATAATAAGAAAATGAAGTCAAGTCCATGTTGAAACCCGCAGAGGCTTACCACATAGTGAAGAATAAAATAACCACTAAAAGTAAAACTAACAAGGATCCAGAGTTAAGAGACGGTCTGATCTCAACGACAAGAACGACGATCAGGGACAGAGAAGGTTGGCGGAACATCAAACTACTAAGACAATCAGTGACAGACGGACTTAATTGTAAATGATCAAGATAGGTGATAGAGATTAAAATAGAAGGTAAATAATCAATGCTAAAACTAAAATAGAGACATAATATATCAAAACGCCAACAAACAACGCCGTTTCAAAGATAATAGATAAGTTACTCTTCATTAGTTATTGAGTTATTTACGGGTCATCATCATTGCACTCCGAACATGTCCATAGGTGCTCAGATCCCCTCCTCAGCAATTCCCTCAGTGTCCAGCGACTGACGACTCCAGTTCTATGCTGATTGATAAGTCTTCTTACACGGCCACTAAGTTTCTAATTTCTGGCTGTGTCTATCTTAACTCCCATTTCCATCATCCGAAGAAGTGACGTTGATCTGTGTTTGTCGAAGTCCTGTGCTCTTCCCACATCTCGGAGGGCATTGATGATGTCCGCCCGATTCATTGGTTGCCCGTCCTCAACGACAGCAAAGCTATCCAACCTGGCCGCTCTTTCATTTCCCCATACTCCTGCATGTTCAGGGACATAGACAAAGGTGACCTTACGTATTTTGGATTTCTGCAACGACTCTACCCATTGCATGCGTACAGAGCCCGCCTCCACTTTTTTAATCATGCTCATAATTAGTTCATCAACTCTTCATTAGTTCAAGACTTTACCTCTCATTAATATAGAAATATATGTATCCTAGTTTCAGCAAAGTTCTCAAATGAATACCAAGTCGTACTGGATTTTATCATTCTTAACTGCAAGAATGTTAATCAGCTGATCGATTACGGACTAAAGAAGCGAAACTACTTCATAAATGGTGGAAAATTATAATATTTCATCTTTCCACTTAGTGGTTCTTCCTTCACTTAAAGCAGTCGTTCCGTGATATATTAAAAGGGGGTAACGTAAGAATAAGGATATCAAAAGAAAGAGGAGCTTTCATTGCACTGGGAAACATATGGAAATCCAAAGAAATTAGGTTAAATACTAAAACAAAAATTTTCAACTCAAATGTTAAGGCGGTCCTATTATATGGCTGTGAAACATGGAGAACAACAAAATTGACAATCACGAAGATACATACTTTCATTAATGGATGCCTACACAGGATAAAAGGATGGAAATGGCAGGACAAAATCACTAACGTAGAATTATGGAAATGTACCAGTCAAACACCAGTGGATAAAGAGATGCAGCGAAGACGATGGCGCTGGATAGGACACACACTACGGAAGCCAACTGAGAGTATTACACAACATACCCTTTTTTGGAATCCCCAGCGGAAAAGATAAAGAGGAAGACCAAGGCATTCTTGGAGAAGACAGATAGAAGTAGAGATGAAGATGATGGGGAAGACATGGAATGATGTTAAAAGAATGGCAAAAAACAGAACGACTTGGAAAGTGTTTGTTGAAGACCTATGCTCCACTGGGAGCTAAAAGGTAGAAGAGAAGAAGAACATATATATATATATATACATATATACATATATATATATATATATATATACATATATATATATATATACATATATATATATATATATATATATATATATATATACAAGCCTTACTTACTAATAATTACTTTCCCTGATTATTGCAGTCATGTTAATATTCTATTTATTATGCCCTTTTCATATCCAAACATCAAATCTATACTACTACCTAGAGTTTTTAAACTTCCTTAGATTTTTTTTATTGATATATATTATGTTCAATTTTTTTTTTATTTAAACCGTCTTCTCATCTTAAATCTCAACGCTTTTTTTCAACCAACCAATCATTTTATTTGAACATTTATACGTGATCTGTGTAATATTTTTTTTTCTCTAATACTTTTCATTTTCAACATTTTATATGGCTCTGGTTCTCAAGCTCAGATTGCGTGATTCATCGATATCTTCGATTCTTGTTCGTTCAGACTGAGATTTTGAATTCTCGATGAAATCTGTGATCTAGTGTTTGAAAGAAAGGGGTGGTGCTGGGGTAGATTTAAGCCTGTCGTTCTCCAAGATAAGAAGAATGGTAGAGTTGAAATAACAATTTGCACCTGAACACTTTGTGGTAACTGCACTGAGAATATGACCTTTATTCTCCAGTCATATATATATATATAACTTTTGAATATAACATTTTCCACTCCGAATTATTCTATTAGAAACGCCTATACGACTAGCGCATATCAGAGGTTTTTAGCAAACCTCAGAAGTGACCATCCTCGATGAGCGAATCCACTCTGATCTCTGCGACAACATATTGTTTCCTTTCCTACTTCTTCCCTCTCCCCGCCCCCTTTGTATTTTCTCCATCCCCTGCCTAACCTACCAGCCCGTTTCAATTTTATTACTTTGATTATATGCATGACATGGTGATGAACTTCCAAGGGGTATATAATAGATTTACAAGTCTGTCAAGCCGAATCAAAGTTAAACACACAAAAAAGTTTTTGGCCGTTCTTTAATAAAATATATCGTTATTAACATAATCTTTTAGTTGTAAGTACTTACACAAAGAAATGCATATATGGTAAACTATTTGATAAATACAAATGTTATTGTTTATGGAAGGCCTCGGTATCACTGCAAACGAATTAAAATCCATAATTGCTCAACCGCCCGTGCCAGCGTAATCATTCGAATTAATATCTCATCTCCCAAACAAAGAAAGGTAACTGTAGTCCCAATCGTAGCAGTCTCAGCACACGCTAAAAGACATAAGGCGAAACCGCGCAGAAAGTGAACACAGCCAACTGTTCCCTGTCATACGATATCATCATTCATCGAAAACAAATGGAATATCGAAACATGATCAACACGGATGAGACACACAGCTCACGGTGTGCACAGAGCACTTAACTCAGTAGCTCCTGCAACAAGCCAGACTTGGAATATGAGGAAACTGCAACAATGAACACTTTTCAGACATAGCCTTCAATGGTTCCTGCCGCCTATCCACCATATACCATGGAAGTTCACGTCCTCCCGAAATGATGATCGTCATATTGAGAACAAAAAATGTATAGCGCTTGATGATGTTAGGACATCGTTCTTGACTCCAACCGAACATATAAACACACAGTCGTCGAATTATCCTCGTCACACATCAAACAACAAACCCTGCGGATAGCGTACAACGAACGAAACACGATGTAAATTCCCCAAAGAGGAAAATCTTCGGTCGACTTTACGGGGCAATCCATTGCGTTTCAGCCTGTAAATAACTTGCGTCAAACAATTCCAATGTCGCCATTGAACAGCACTCAATATGACGTAAACCGCATGTCAACACTAGACGGTGAAGGTCGCTTTTACAATACATGACTTGTCAAAAAGAAACATAGCTGTATGTACTCAGCGGCGCAGATTTGTCCACTTCGTCGGCGCAGATTTGCTAAATAGAACATCATTTTGATTTCAACACAGAAAATTGCATCAGAGAGCCGAAATTAAGCAAACCCCAGATGCATTTTCTGCAGCGATCGAGAAAACGTGAAACGTTCCACCATTTTGAAACGGAAGTATATAAATACAAATGTATTGATAGCATTATGCATTTAAAATCTATAGATAATAATATTATAAATATACCAGTGGCATAATAATTCATTTATCCTTGGGACGTTCTAGCGTTGTTTTATTTGTGAAAAGTGGTCTTTATTTTTACTTTTTGCAGCTACAAACTTATGGACAATTTATTTCTCTGTCCCGTTTTTTTGCCCCATCCATTAGTGCATAACATATTGAGTACACGATGGCTTTTTCGACAAGGTAGCAACGTCAACAATACTCAGCCTAGGTATCTTGACTGCAGATTTATCCCGTCCTAGCAAGATCATACACATCTCATGTGCTGAAAAGCAATATTATATGTTCCAATGAAAGCATGTAGCCATGTATGTGTGACCAGAAGCATTTGGAAACGTCTCATCGAGACAAAATGGATAAAGCACTGGCACTTTTTCGCGCGTTGCAGGCTAATTTTGAAGCTATACTTACAATGGCGTAAATGTTTATTCAGGAATCTACTAATTTAGATGCAGATTTATTCGCTTCTTATGAAATGTACAAAATGATAGGCAGAAAAAGAAATCCACGCTCAACTGGTGAATACTTGAAATTGCCAGCTGACTCTATTGTTATCTCAACTGTCATATTTTAAAAGATATCTATGTAACTGCTCTCTCACACACTCTCTCTCTCTCTCTCTCTCTCTCTCTCTAGATATATATATATATATATATATATATATATATATATATATATATATATAAACCCCATCTGTTTGCAAAATATTAAAGCTATATATATATATAAATTAATATAATATATTATATTATATAAAATAGTTAAATATATAGTTATCTTTTCATGAAGGATATTAGGGTCACTAAATGAAAATAAGTTCCAAAAGGGGCGACGGTAAGTATTAGGTTGAGAAATACTGCTGTAGACCATTGATCCATAATCTTTGTTCAGCAAGGCATTCTTTTGTTCGGGTAACTCGTCCTAATAATTCCATCTTTCTATCAAACAGTTTTCATCAACTTCAACCTCTGGAACCATAAATTAACCTCAACGCACATCAAATCCATTAAGCTTATCTTCAAAATCCATTTGGCTATTGAAACAAAAATATTTTTCAAGACCGGAATTTTGTATTGTCAGCCAACAGCAAAAATTAACGCCTGCTTGTCAGTATCTATATTTTAGTACAAACATGTTAATTTGCAACTATAAAAAGTAAAAGTAAATATCCAACCGCTAGCGGCGGCGGCCGCCTAGCAGCGTATAGTGAATATGGTGTTAGTGACCATAAATTGTGCAGACCTTCAGCACATGATTTTTGGAGTAATGTGGTCAGTATTACGCCCATGCCGCTTTACTATCCCAGAAAAAAACCGGTACCCATTTAAGGCTGGGTGAACCCGGAAGCTGTCGTTGGGATCGAAACCTACCTCTTGTCCTTTGTCGTCCAGTTCACTAACCACTGAGCTATCACGGCTCCCAATTTGCAACTATGAATAGCTCAAAATAAAATTATTAACAAGATAACTAAAGCTATAAATATTAATTAGTACGCATTTATTTCCTGAAATAATTTATAAATAAGAGGAGTGGTGTTACTGAAAGGAAGAAATACGGAAATAATTATCCAAGACTTTTAATAGATGTCATGATTAAAAACTAACGATAACCATAAACATGTTTATTTCTTTGCTGCTAATAGTATCTGGAGCCTTGGTGATTGAGTGGTTAGTGTGCTCGATTCCTGCTCATAAAGGCCCTGAATCAGTTCTCAGAAGTGAAAGATTTTTTATCGGACCGACAAGGCTCCGGCCCTTACACAGCCTCTACAAACAAATGGGAGCCAACACACTTTCTGGGAAGGCGACCTGGCGCAATACAGACCTCATCAATCAAAAATATGTCGTGGTCATTGAAAAACAGGTTCAGTATAGACATATTCCCCATACGATTAGTAAAGCAGGCAGGGAATCTACTTTTCTTTAACAGTTTTTAGGTAAATTATAACTATTTAATACATTTAGAACAAAAGAAACGACGCATTATATCGACAAATAAAATGACGGTAATTCGTGGAAAAGTATCTTTGGAAAGCAAATATAAAGAATTCGAGGCAGAGGCAGACACAGACAAAAGTAAACTGATAACTTCAAGAGATGACAAAAGAACCTTTGGAAGGCTGCATAATTTAGGTAAGAGGAAAAGTAAACTGAGCCCCATAGTATCCAACCTTCGATACAGAGTCGACACTAGTTATGTTTAGACAACAGGTCATCCTCATTGAACATCGTACAAATCCACAAATGCTCAGGTTGCCTCTGAAGTATATCTCTGAACATGTAGAAACTAACGTCATCAGTGCTATGTTGATTGACACATCTTTGGATTATTACGACGCGCTCCCGTCTGGCATCTCCAAACCTGACATGATATTCGTGCAGTCTGTTCGTGGTTGCGGACTCTTGCTATGTTTGTTTAGTCGTTATCTCATCCAACGTCCCTGAGGGCATTCATAACGTTAGTGAGGCCAATTGCCCTTCAGCACTCAACATCAATCAAGCTGACAAGTCTGTCAGCACGCTCATTACCTTTTATATTTCTGTGCCCTGACACGAAAATAAAGCAGACTTTCTCTAGACTAGACCTCTCAGGGACTCGAACTACTACAGCCGTCAAGCTTAACCCGTTGCGGTCTTTCTGAGCAAACTCTTTGAGTCACTGAGGACACACACGTGTATATAAGGTTGTGTCTCAAGTCATGCGAGTACTTTAGTGACAGTAATAATTTCCATGGTCAAACTAGTTTGTTTAGTTTAGTTTAATCGACGGATCATCCTCACTGCACGTCGAAACCGTCCACTAGTGCTCAGGTCTCCTCTCCAGTAAGTCTCTCGCTGTGTGGAGACTGATTATCCCAAATCTGTATTGATTTGTTATTCTTCTGTATCTTCCTCCATAGCTCTTCTTTCTGGCGTCTCCAATTTTGACCTGTTATTCACACAGACTGAACATGGTTGTAGATTCATGATCATTAACTGAATCATTTGCTCGCCCTACCTCCCTCAGTGCATTCAGAATGATGTCAGCCCATCCCATTGCATATTGCATGTCCGCCGTCCACGGCAGCCGTTCCTGTCAGCCAAGCAGCTCATTCCTTTCCTTACACGTCCGAGTGTTCAGGGACGAAAATGAAACTGATCCCCTTCAGTCCTGAACCAATGTCTTTGAACCCAGCACTCACCAATCTTCCTGAACATGCTCACCGAGTCATTTAGAAAGCAAACTTGAGTAAAAGATTGTGTTTCGAGTCTGTTTATAGCTTTAGCTCCTGCTATGATCTCCAAAAACAAATGGATGACAGAAGAAATATTACAACTAATGGACGAAAGAAGAAAACATAAGAAAGAAGAACGGAGATACAAAATATTGCACAAAAGCAAGTGCAGTGAAGCAAAATTTTGCACAAAAACAAGTGCAGTGAAGCAAAGGAAGGATGGTTAAAACAGAAGTGTGAAGAAATGGAAAAACAACAAAAGAAAGACTCAAAATTTATGCACAATCAGTTAAATGAATTAACAGGAAGAAAAGAAGTCAAAGTTTCAGGATGTGTGAAATCAAAGGAAGGAAATATGATGATGGGACAGGAAAAGACAATGGAAAGATGGACAGAATATATCAGTCAACTCTATGTTGATGAAAGACCAGAATTAAACAATTCAAATGAAGACACAGGACCACCAATAATGCAGAGTGAAGTGGAGGACGCAATTCAACACATGAAAAGAGGCAAAGCTCCAGGTCCTGACAATATAACAATCGAAGAGATAAAAGCATTAGGAGAGCTGGGAGTATAAGTCATAATAAAATTACTCAATGGCATATATAACACTGGGCACATACCCGAAGATCTACTAAAATCTATCTTTGTAGCCATACCGAAGAAGTCAGGAGCCACTGATTGTGAAGACCATCGCACTATTAGTCTCATGAGCCATATGACTAAAATAGTACTAAGAATAATCATGAGACGTGTAAGGAACAAAATAAAACCAGAAATAAGTGAGGAACAATGTGGATTTGTAGAAGGAAAGGGCACCAATAATGCATTATACATTTTAAGAACATTGATAGAAAGATCTATAGAGTAAAGAAATATCTATATATGTGCTTTATAGACTGCACGAAAGCATTTGACAAAGTAAAGCATGTGGAAATAATAAATATGCTGGAGAAATTAAACATTGATGGCAAGGATCTGCGAATCATAAAAAACATGTACTGGCAACAAACAGCAGCTATACGAATTAACAACCAAACATGACAATTCCAATATATAAAGCAAGGAGTCAGACAAGGCTGTGTTCTGTCACCAGATTTGTTTTCACTTTACAGCGAATATATTATGAGATCAATAGTAGACAAAAAAGGAATTGAAATCAACGATCACAACATAAATAATTTGCGATATGCAGATGACATTGTCTTAATAGCAGAGACAGAGAATGAGCTACAAGAAATGATAGATATAACAGTAATAGAAAGCAACAAGAGAGGTCTCAGTCTGAATAGTAATAAAACAGAAGTAATTGTTATATGGAAGAAACAATCATGCAGTATAAAAGTAAACGAGACAAATCTAAAACAAGTGCAGCGCTTCAAATACTTGGGCACAAAAATAAGATCAAATGGGAGATGCACCACAGAAATAAAAAGCAGAATAGCTCAGGCCAAAATAGCATTTCAGAAAATGAAAAATATCTTATGCAACAAATCTATGTCAATAAAAATTAGAAAGAAAGTTCATCGGTGCTATATAGAACCAATTCTGACCTATGGAAGCGAATCATGGACAGTAGACAAACAAATGAAAAGACGATTAGAGGCCACATACATGGGATTTCTCAGAGGAATGCTGAAAGTTCCCTGGACAGCTAAAAAGACCAATGAGGAAGTTCTCAAAGAGGCCAACACAAAAAGGGAGCTCATAAAAAAACATCAGAGAGAAGCAATCAACAATTTTCTGGCACATCATGAGAAGAGGAAAGTTGGAATACTTGGTTACAACTGGCAAAATAAAAGGCAAGAGCGATCGCGGACGACAAAGAGAGAAAATACTGGATAGCTTGGTGTCATGTCATGGAAAACAGTCAACAACAGAACTGATACGATGCACTGTAGATAGAAGATTGTGGAGGGACATGATCACCTACGCCAAACGGTATGGCACATGATGATGATGATGATCTCCATGTTCATACTACTCGTAATTACTGCGAAAACAGCACTCTCCTCCATCACAGTTTTTTCCTTGACCTGGGTAGGGAAAACACATGAGCTCCGACTGTTGAGAACAACAGACCCATCAGTGTAGATGACTGGACTGCCAAACAACAGACCCATCAGTCTATATTATTTCTGAACCCTCAGATTAATTCTCATAGATCAAGGCCTGCACCTCCGCTTCCAAAGCCGTATGGTTTTGTTTCCTGCATTCTCTGTTTAATGTGATGTAAACAGAAAAGGTTATAGAGCGTTCTGTTTGTCACTGTATCCACTCTTCTCACTGTTCCCCGGTGAATAAATCTGTTGAACAATGTACTCAGCCCGCCCAATCTATGATATCCATCTTTTGAACCTGTTGCCCTTTCTCCTCTCAGTCTCAGTGTGCAAAGGAGGTGTACATCAGCACTAACTTGGAAGTAGGACGTACAGGAGACATCATTATTCTGTATGCTATGGTGGGAAAGTCGAGGAGAAACCGCATCGACCTTCATGATGGGACTTTCGTGCATCCAGGTATGAGCATGACCTCATTTTGTATTCGTTCCTGTCTTTTAGTATGGCTGAAAGTTGAAATCGCTGGTGCGTACTCGATAACCAAAACCACTACTCCCTGGTATAGCAGGACGAGAAGATGGTGTTCGTAGTCTGCCGCCGCCATTACCCTGAGTGCTGAGAGGCTCTTCCCGGCCTTCATTAAAATGTAGTCTATGGTGTTGTTGTTAGGATCGTCATCACTGCTGACCGAACGAATCCATACGTGGTCCGGTATCCCCCTCGATATATCGAGAAAATCCGAAGAGAATCCTGCTCCACGTACACAAACTCCGTACCACGGTCTAAGAGCCATGGTTAGGGTAGGTTTCTGCTGAAAATTGTGCCCAAACATCGGCCATATTTATGGCCTAATTATTTCAATTTTAACTGCGAAGGGTTCTTTAACGTGCGTGAGTATACATTCGTATATTTATATGCTCATACTGCCACCAAGGCTGCAGATTCTATTAGCAGCAAAGAAATAAACATGCTATGGTTGTCGTTATTTTTTTAATTAAATCATGACAACTAGTAATAACGAGTCTTGGATAATTATTCCCGTATTTCATCTTTCAGTAACTCCACTCCTCTTATTTATAAATTGTTTCAGGACATAAATGCATACTAATTAATATTTTTATTTATAAGCTCATACGGGACTTCCTGTTTATTGCCGTTATCCGAGACGACTAAACATCAAATATCACTATACAAGAGATCAGATGAGGGTGACGTCATACAGAAACCACGAATTAATTTGCTTATTTAAACAAAATAAAACACCACTGCATGGTGAGCTTTGAGCTCGGGTCCTACCTGTCCTGACGCCGACGACTTACCTCTAGACTAGCCAGTCCCCGTTAATCTAATCTATGTGCTGGGAAAAAGCAAGACTTCGATCAAACTATATTCCCAAATATTGTGTGGGCCCTCCCAAACGTCTAAACCCATGCTCACTAATGGTCGAACTACGTTTAGTCAATGCAAAGGCACCACTGTCTTTCTTCACAGTTCAACCTCTAACATGAGCCGTGAAAGGATAGAAGCTCCCGACGTGCCTAATAACAGACCCATCTGTGTAAATGTCTGCGTTATTCTCAGTAGAGTTCTCGAAAATCAAAACCTGCACTTCAGCCTCAACGACATATAAGTTTTGTTGTCTGCAATCTCTATCCAGTATGGCTACAGGAGAGGATGTACTACACTTTGATGGCACCAATGTCCATACTTCCCCGAGTTTCTGTGTCCTCGATTGAAAACACCCTCTGAAAAATATCTATAGCTTGATCCATCCTTGATTTTCCTCTTATAACCTGCTGCTTTTTATACTCATAAATGTACGCTGTTGCGGATGATGTGGGTCTGCACTGATTCGATGTTATCACGTCCTCATCAAATCCTTAATCTGTCTGGCTTGGTGGGAAAATCAATAAGGTAACGCGTCGCCTTACACTCGGTAACTTGTGTGCAATCAAGAATGCTGAGCATTGTCTCATTTTGTTTCCTTTCTAGTCGTTCCATTTACGTATTGCCGAGTGATAGGATCACCAGTGCATGCTCAATCATTAACAAGAGAAGTTCATGGTTTAAGAAAACATGATGGTGCTGCTCGATGCGTGCTGGTACCATGTTTCTCATAGCAGATAACCTGGCTTTCAATACCACCCGGTCTACATGTTTGTAAAAAGCAAGGCTGTGATCTAACTGTACTCCTTGGTATCTAATTGCATGAGTTCTTTTCATAACCTCTGAATACAGATTCACATGTGGCTCTGTCTTGTTGATTATGCTAATATTGAAAGAAAACCGTGTCACTGTAGTCTACGTTTGGTTGACAAAGTGCACCTGCCTCCCCACACCACACGCTTCTACGATCATGCCCTGTAGAGTACAGACGATAAGCAGTGTCTTCTTGACGTAATAAGATCTATAATTCTCTTTTTCCATTGATCTCTGCCACCATCGCCGTCTATAGAAATAAACATATGGTCTGAAGGGGAAACACCTGAAAATCCCCAACGAGCGTGACATTTTCAGCTTTTCTAAAGGTGGCAATGTTTGAATGTACCAAAAACGCAGTGATAGATTCACAGGCTTCTGGTTTTTTATTACTGTGACTTATGACTTGTCCTTGAGACGGCAAATCTCACACAACATCTATTATATATGACTACTGTATGCAACTCTGGCGCTGAAACCAAATCTATCCGTACTAGAAATAATATTTTCTGGCAAAATTCGTAGAAAAAGAATCATCATCAATGAAAGAATACACATTTTACCAAACACATCTTGCAGAATGTTAATATTTTAGATAAGATTCACGAGTTCCACACTGACATAATTATCATTATCGCCTCTTTCATTCTCTCATTATCGCTTGATAAATTAAATTCTAACAGGAAAACGATATAAATTGTTGCTTATTTATTGTTAGTGACATTTGTATCCAGTGCTATTCATGTTACTAATAGGAAGGTTAAAGAAACATTTACAAACTAACACTTGATGGAGGAAAGAAAAATAATCAGACAAAAAGGAATTTAACTCATGAAATGAAACGGAAGAATACACTATTTGTACACAAGATGGCACTTTTGAGATAAATGTAATTGCTGTTTGGTAATTACATGAGATAATTCTCTTTTAGTAATACAAATGTGTTGTAAGACAAATTTAAAAAGCAAAGCAGGTTAATTAATTTTAGCAATGGTACATTTTATATCTTTATGTGCATAGTTGTATGTATATATATATATATATATATATATATAGATACTCATATAACTGCACACACACACTCTCTCTCGCACACACACACACTCTCTCTCTCGCACACACACACACTCTCTCTCGCACACACACACTCTCTCTCTCTCGCGCACACACACACACTCTCTCTCGCACGCACACACACACACACGCACGCAGGCAGGCAGGCAGGCACGCACGCACGCACGCAGGCAGGCAGGCAGGCAGGCAGACAGACAGACAGACAGACAGACAGACAGACATATATATATATGTATGATCGGATTGCGTGTTCTTTAGAGATCGTAACTTTCACC
This sequence comes from Megaustenia siamemsis, assembly GCA_032433765.1. NCBI lineage: Eukaryota > Metazoa > Mollusca > Gastropoda > Stylommatophora > Ariophantidae > Megaustenia > Megaustenia siamemsis. The sequence goes on from JAVIAB010000092.1 coordinate 104,136,032, forward strand.
AGTCTGAAAGAAACTGTCTCCAGCCAAATCTCACTCTTCTGTTGTGAAATGTAATATCTCTCTAATCTCTGAAACTGCTTTCTTCTTGGTCTGCTCCTGTCTCACATTCCTGGAACCTTCTTTTCCAGTTTTAGTATTCCCAGCGTGCCCTTTTCTGTGGCTATCTTTTAATTTCTTATGTAAGATGTTTATAAGTTAAATATCTGTAATTTTTCTATCTTTTTAATGTCCTATTTTGTTATTTTAATTATCCAAAGTACACTAAGGATTTTTCTGTTCAATTTTGTTTCAAATGAACCAGTTTTGTTTAAATGTTGTTTTTTATATTGTACATGATTCACAACGAATCACATTTTGCATTCAGGAAAATACATGTTCTCTGTATTATGATTGTCTTGTTGGCTGTGTGCTATATGATCTTCACCATATTAAATGTGTGTATTGTTACGATTAAACTTCCTTTGGTCACCTTCTGGTAGTTTCATTATTTGTTATTACATATTCCAGATATGCATAGTTTGTTACAAATTTAAGGTCATTGTTGGCAATGCTGATATTGAGTTTGCTTTTTGCTGTGTCTGTGGACATTATTGATGTATTTCGTATGTTTAGATAAAGGTGTTATTCTCTTCACTGTGATTTTTTTCTGTTCGTGATTGTTTCTTCTAATTCCTTTTCCCTCTCTTTAAAGATGATAAAATCGTGTCAGCGGCGTATCTGTGTTCTGGTATTAAGTTGCCATTTTTGTGAAAACTCGTACTTCACAAAATTGTCATATTTTCTAACATTTCACATGATATTCATAGCATAGAGATGGAACAGGTATGGTCTAACTTTAATTTTTACTTCTAATTAATTTGATATTTCACCCATTATTCTGATAACTGCTTGCCCTTCCTGATTCAGTAAAGTGTATTAGGTGTCATTGATCCCACGTTTTTCATGGTGTCCTATAGTTTTTGATGTTGTAAACAATCAAAGGCCTTACTGTAATCTAGTTGTTTTCAAACTGCGCCGCGGAGCATAGGTGCTCTGCAAGAGCATGATAGAGGCTCCGCGGACATTATCATCACCATCATCATAAAGTGCGATGCCCGGTGTAGGTGATGTTTCTGCACAAACCTCTATCCACAGTGCAACTCATCAACTTCACCGCTGTTGTACCACAATTTTAAGCTAATATTATTTCTCTACGTCACCTGAGCTCTCTCTTTCCATCTTTTTATAGGCGATTTGTAAAACAAGAATTACCAAAAATATGCAAGAAGGTACACGAGTTTTAATTCCTTGTGCGACTACCTTCTTATGTAAGACCGGGTTTTGAGCATTGGCAGCCAAAAACACCAAAATACAGATTACATTTGGACGCAGAGAAAGAGATTAGAATAGTCATTTTCAAACTTGTGCCAAGATGTGAAGACCTAATGAGGATGAATCAACCGCATTCTTCAATTGAATTTGTTATAGAATAAATATATCACAATGCAAGTCTATTCAGCTATTTTTTTAATGTTTCAATTACATAAATTACACTACCTCCTTCTGTTATAATATATATATATATATTTTGAAATATTTTGAAATTGAAATTATTGAACAATATTTATGATAACATATTATTAGTTTAGTATTTTACATTTTCGTGAATTAAAAGATAAAAGTCGTTTTGTAACTTTTTTGGTTCGGGGGAAGGTTTATTATATTTATATAACTTTGATAATCTTGTATAATTAATGAAGTTTGATTTTGATACAAACAAGCATTAAAGCTTTGTCTAGGAATAATTAGATGACCTCCTTTGTTATTGCTGATTTAAGCCAAATTTACGTCTTCTTTTGTTAGGCATGCTAAATTAGTGTTAGTATTAAATGTGTAACAATCACCACCATCATGCAGCATAAAAATAAACGAGACAAATCCGAAAGTGCAACGTTTCAAATACTTGGGCACAATAATAACATCAGATGGGAGATGCACCACATAAATAAAAAGCAGAATAGCTCAGGCTAAAATAGCATTTCAGAAAATGAAAAATATCTTATGCAACAAATCTATGTCAATAACAATGAGAAAGAGAGTTCATCGGTGCTATATAGAACCAATTCTGACCTATGGAAACGAATCATGGACAGTAGACAAACAAATGAAAAGACGATTAGAGGCCACAGAGATGGAATTTCTCAGAAGAATATTGAAAGTTCCCTGGACAGCTAAAAAGACCAATAAGGAAGTTCTCAAAGAGGCCAACACAAAAAGGGAGCTCTTAAAAAACATCAGATAGAAGCAATCAACATTTTTCGGGCACATCATGAGAAAAGGAAAGTTGGAATACTTGGTTACAACTGGAAAATAAAAGGAAAGAGACATCACGGGCGACAAAGAGAGAAAATACTGGATAGCTAGGTGTCGTGGCATGGAAAACAGTCAACAACAGAACTGATACGATGCACTGTAGATAGAAGATTGTGGAGGGACATGATCACCTACGCCAACCGGTCTGGCACATGATGATTAAATTTGTTGTGAGAAATAAGGCCAGAAATGAAGAACTGAGATAAAAGCTATGAATAATTCCCTCTATATAATGCATAGAATATATATGTATAATCGTTATGTGCCATAACGGTTGACGTAGGCGATCATGTCCTTCCACAAACTTCAATCCACCGTGCATCGTATCAGTGCTGCTGTTGATGATTTCCATGCAATGACACCAGGCTATCTAATATTTTCTCTCTTTGTCGTCCACGATCTTTCTTTCGCTGTATTTTGCCAGTTGTAACCAAGTACTCCAACTTTCTTCTTCTCATGATGTGCCCGAAAAATGTTGAGTGTTTCTTTCTGATGTTTCTTAGGAGCTCCATTTTTGTGTTGGCCTCTTTGAGAATTTCCTCATTGGTCTTTCTAGCTGTCCAGGGAACTTTCAACATTCTTCTGGGAAATCCCATCTCTGTGGCCTCTAATCGTTTTTTCATTTGTTTGTTTAGTGTCCATGATTCGCATCCATATGTCAGATTTGGTTCTATATAGCACAGATGAACTCTCTTTCTCACTTCTATTGGCATAGATTTGTTGCATAAGGCGTTAGTCATTTTCTGAAATGCAATTTTGAACTGAGCTATTCTGCTAGGTATATATGACTCTCCTTTTCTCTTGAACCTCACATTTTATTTTCATCTTCTTATACCTACCGTTATTCACGTTCCCTATTTTATATTATCTATGGTGTGTATTTTTATGATTATGCGCTTTAATTGCCTCGTACATTTATTTCTTTCCTTAAAATTTAATTAGTTTTTATTTGTGTATATTTTATTTTAATTGGTGGCAGATTTAATCCGTCGGTTTACAATCAAGTACGCATGAATTCGATTTCCGGCAGATTCAAGAAGAGTTCTCCTTTGTGTTGAAATAATGAAATAAAATACCTGATTGATACATGGGATAACTTGGACATAGCTTTATTCTTCAGCCTTCACAGATAGCCTTTGGCGAACCCTAGAAATTGAAATTCATTCCGTGAGGATAATATCTAAAGAGAGGTACATTATTGTCTTTTTGCCGTATTTAAATTGGTATTTCTTTATCTCGCAATTAATTTTTTTTCTTCAGTGATCTGGTCTTTAGCGCATTGTTTTATCTCATTTTCAAACTCCGTTTCATCCTTCTTCTTCTTCTACTTTTTTAGCTCCCAGTGGAGCATAGGTCTTCAACAAACATTTTCCAAGTCATTATCTTTTTTGCCATTCTTTTAAGATCATTCCTTGTCTTCCTCATCATCTTCATCTCTGCTTCTATATGTCTTCTCCAAGAATTCCTTGGTCTTCCTCTTTGTCTTTTCCCCTGGGGATTCCAAAAAAGGGCCTGTTGTGTAATACTAGCTACCCCTTCACTATGTTGTGCTCCAGGTTCCTGGTGTCCTGATGATAAAATCATCTATCCTGTATTTAATTTTATTCTTTCCGTTCCTAGTCATCTTGTTTCACACATTCCCAGAATATCTATTTTGTAATTTCTCATTTCTGCTGCTACCTGTGCAGATTTTCCTTGTTCGTTTAGGGTACGTACATTCCAGGTGCCAATTCTGGAGGATTTCCTGGTAGACAAAGGGTGATTCGGCAACCCGGATTCCTTACGACTTTCTCCGGCTTGCGTCATACGTCTCTTAGACAGAGAGCCCATATCTTTCCTGGATGGCGGATTTACTTTTCCCCTCTTTGACTTTCGGCTTATTTTTTAACAGTATGGGATTGCCAGTCCCATGCCCAACCCTCCTTTCTCGCCTCTTACGAACATGCCTGATAGGGTACAGCGCCGCTATTCTTTACTACCCTTTTGGGCCCCGGCAGCGCACGGGCGTCCGTTTCGTCCGTACCAATGTTAATTTCTGTAGCAAATCCGTTCATTCTAGTATTTCACTAGTATGTTCGCTTAGATGTGCTAATTGATTCAGTTTTATAAATGTTAAGATTACCTGTTATCTCTTCAATAATTATTATCTCTAATGATTATATTCATAAAATGTATCATTATTATTATACTACATATCTTGTTGAGAGCCGCGTTAGCTCAGTGGTTAGTGAACTGGACTACAAAGGACAAGAGGTAGGGTTCGATCCCAACCGACGGCTTCCGGTTCACCCAGCCTTTAATGGGTACTGAATTGTTTTCTGTGAAAGTAAAGCGGCACGAGCAAAATACCGACCACATTACCCCAAAAATCATGTGCCGCGGGTCTGTAAAATGTATGGTCACTAACACCATATTCCCTATACGCCACTTGGCGTGATGGGGATACTTTACTACTTTATTTACATATCTTGTTGCTTTGATAATCGATCATATCATATCTCACTCTCTTTTTCAAGCATAGAATATTAGCAACACATATGTTTGGGCCCAGGTGTCATAGCGGCTGCGTGTAGACATTTTTTTTTCGGACTCTGCTCTTGCTGTCGTGTTTAAATAATTTGTGCGACAGTCTAGTTGTGAAATAGTGCTATTCCTCGTTGTAGTTATGTTTACTTCTGACGAGCAGTTCTAACAAGAGTTCTAACTGTGAACATTTTCGATATTTCAGAGGAATATGATTTATTCTTCTTCTGTCGGCTCGTAACCTATCATCGATAGGCCAACGTTTGTTCGCGATCCGACAGGCCAGCATCTATTTTGACACAATTTTATGAGGAGTAATGTCCATTCCGAATGTACAATGTCTGTGACGGTAAATGGGGTGGAAAAAAAAATCAGAAATGATCAACGGCCCAGAAAGCGAAAACAGCAATGTGTGTGGTACACAAGAGGCATATTCATGGCACGAAAGACGATTAAGGCTGACCACCGTGAAAGAAATTGGAGCCTCAACACGTTGTAATCCAAAGAAAGCCATGGAGAGAAATGTTAACTTATGTCAGAAGAAATATCTAGGAATATGTTACATGGAACTCTAGAATTCTCTACCAGGAAGGAAGTTTTAAAAATCTTGTTTTTGAAGCAGAACGATTAAACGTAGATAGTTTAAACATATCAGAAACAAGATGGAAAGAATTTGGATACATACAGGACGGAAAATATATATTTATATATTCAGGCAATACAACAGCACATCAAAGCGGCGAAGGAAAACTTATAAAATGAGAGCTATAAAAATAGATACATACCCACTGGTCATATCATACAATGATAGGATTATACTATTAGAAATTAAACAAAACCATTGGACATAGCAATAATATAGACATGCACACCTACTATACGCACCGACAATACAGATGAACACTTAGAGGCATAAAATAAAGATCTAAATAAAGTAATGAAGCAAGTGAAATTCGGACATCTTGATTGTAATGGGTGATATGGATGTCAAAGTAGGAAAAGGTAGATAGTAAACCATTATAGGAAATAATGATTTAGGAAAAAATATAAAGAGGAAAACGATTAGTACAATTTTGTGAAGACAACAGGCTTATAATATGTAAAAACTACTCTGAGCAAGAGAAAAGGAAACTATAAACATGGAAAAGTCCTGGAGATAAGAAAAACAATCAAATGGACTACATGATAAAAGATTATAGATTATTATACTTATTATCCGTAACAGCGTCAAGAAAGCCAAGACCTATCTAGGATCGGATATTAACTCAGATCACAATCATGTAATAATTAAAATAACAGTCAAACTAAAGAGAAACAAACACAAGTCTAATTCATCAACAATACTACAAAATATAACAGCTTTAATTGAAAAAAAATATTAAATATACTTATACAAGTAAAAAAAATACATATCAGCAGCTGCTATTAGAAGGGACTGGACAGTATAGAAGAGAAACTCCTGATCAAAAAGTTACAACCAAATGGCAATGCATAAAGAAAAGCATATAAGAAACCTGCGTCATCTTACCCAAAAAGGAAAAGAACAGAAAAAAAAATGGATAACTGACATCATATTTTTTTTAAATGGACGAAAGAAGGCATGCGAAGAACACTACCCAATACAAGAAAATAGACAATGAAATATGCAAAATGTGCAAACAGGCAGAAAAAAAAAACTGATTCAGCCAAAGATGCCTAGAAATCAAAACTATGGAAAATAAACAAGATTTAAGAGCGATGCACACAGAAATAATGACTTGTAAAAAAAAAGAAAGACACAGAAAGCGAATGTGTTGCAAACAAGAAAGCAAAAATTGCAAACAGACAACAAAGATATAACTAACTAGATGGCAGGAGTATATAACATAATTATTTTATGACGAAAGGGATAAAAAACCAACTATAAAATGTACATCAATCTATAAAATCGTAAAATCTGAAGTGGAAAAAGTTATACAAACAAAAGGGAAAAACAACAAGACCTGACAACATACAGATGGAGTTAATACAGGCACTGGAAAATTTTTGCATTGGAAGGATCACAAACATATGCAACGACATATACCATACAGAATACATACCAAATGAACTAAAAACATACACTTTCATTGCATTGCCTAAAATTAATGATGCAGTTGAATGCTGTATTTATAGAACAATAAGCCTGATGAGCCATGTAACATAAATATTGCTAAAAGTTATACAAGGAAGGATTCAGAATAAATAATCAATATTGAATTAGAAGAGCAGCAATTTGGATTTAGAAAGAACAGTAGGACAAAAGAAACCATATTCTGCATGAGGAAATTAATCGAAAAGTACACAGAAGACACAAACCAGTAAAGACACAATCGAAAAGTACACAAACCAGTATATGCCTGTTTCATAGACTACACTAAAGCTTTTGAAAGAATACCATAAACAACTTATAGACGGCCTATAAGATATGCATCAAGATGACACAGACATACGAATAATATGTAATTTATACTGGGAGAAAACAGCAATAATAAAATATAACATAAAGAACTCTACACCCATTGATATAAAAAGAGGAGTAAGACTGGGATGGTTCCTATCACCAAGCTTATTCAATTTATACACTGAGCAAACCTTTTCAATAACATCACAGAGAAGCCAGGCCTAAACATTGACAAAGGAAATTGACAATGCAAAGATAATCAATAACCTAAGATATACTGATGATACTGTACTACTAGTAGAAAATCCTAAAGATCTGCAACAATTACTTAATGAAATAAACATGACACGCAAATAATATGGATTAGATATGAATATCAAAAAGACTAAAATTATGATCATAAACATAGGTAATACTCAAAACTTACAAGTGGATATCAAAATTGAAGTAACAGACCTGGAGATAGTTCAGAGTTGCAAATACTTTGGACATACTAGAATCACTGGTGGAAAATGTAAAACTGAAATAAACAAGAATAGGAATGGCAAAAAGTAATTTTAATGCCATGAAAAATATACTACCATCAGAACAAATAACACCAGCGCTAAAACTAAGAATAGCAAAATGTTATATCTTCTAAATATTCTTGTATAGTGCAGAAACATGGACATTAGACAAGAAAACAGAACAGAGAATTGAAGCCCTTTGAAATGTGGATATATAGAAGAATAGGTAGAATTGAATGGAAGGAAAAGAAAACAAACAATTAACTCTTAAATCAATTAGAAATAAAAAGAAAACTACTAAACACAATTCAAACAAGACAAATGAGATTTTTTGGGGCATGTTAAAAGACACAGCAGCTTACTAAATGTAAACTTGGAAGGGAAAATATAAAGTAAAACAAGCAGAGGCAGACCAAGACTAACATGGATGAGTAACATCAAAAGATGGAAAAGTCAGCCTATGACAACCTGCACCATCAAATCAAGAGACAGAGTGGAATGTCGCTCCATGGTAGCCAACCTTCGATGCGGATACGGCACTCGATGATGTTGATGATATCATCCTGTCTACTTTTCCTATTAATATTTATTATTTTCTGTCCTAGTTATTTTTTGCTTACATTTCCTCAGCATCTGTTGTCTTCGATCTTTCTGTTGTTACTTATTAGCCAGCATCCTTTCCTTGCCGTCTACGACAGCAATTGTGTTTATCTACCGATAATCGTTGTCAAAACTCCCTCGATTCAGTCTTCAGGAAATGCTTCTTTTGATTTCTTACCTGTCTATTATGTTCTGAGTATTCTTCTTAGAGAGCTCAACTTTTGTGATTACGTTCTTATCCAAATCGTGTTAACTGCCTTTTAGACTGTCGCCATGTCTTGTTTAGTGTATTTCCCATAATCTTAACTGATGGGTAAATCTTCTGCTTCACTTGTCACAATTTCGTTGCCAGCAGGTGGTAGGAAATAAATTATATAAATGTTCCAGTGCATGGCGCAAGGAATAAACACCCTGGAGAATCTTAAACCGTTGAAACATTTTCTGTTGACATTACATTGGAAAAAAAAAGCGTGGACGGAAATAGATTCATTTTCGGAGCAGACGTGAATTTGACATGAGCGCTGCAGGTTCAAATTGCCTGGGACATGCAATCGTCAAGTATAAAATATCTCAGTTTTGAAAACAAATTTGGGACAACTGCACCGGAAGTAATTACCTGTTACTCAGTACTTAACACTTATTAAGAAAATATTCTAGATCACTGCGTTTTGTGGTTATTATTTTAGTTTCCGTTACTTTTGCAAGATATTTAGTTTGCATAAGTTTCTATGATTGAATGTTAAAAATGAGCAGAACAGTTTGTACTTAATACTCCAGAACGTGAAAATCTGCAATTTATTAACCAGACATTAATTAAACTATTAAAACCTGGTTCTTTAGACAGATATTAATATAATAAAACAAAACTATCTTAGAGCAGATATTGCTCTATTAAAACGTGACTCGTATGGTAGGCATAAGCTTGCCAGAACGTCACATTTAGGACGGGCATTATTCTATTTAACCGCCACTCTTAAGACAGACAATCTATTAAAGCGACATTCTTTAGAATGGCATGAATATATCTAAGCGTTAATCTTAGTGCAGGCATTCACCTGTTAAAGGTTTACATCTTTCAGGATATCATAATAATGCTAAGTTTATACATCAATGAATTCAAAATTAATTGCCTTAAATGTCTCGATGTCACTGTTTAACTGACAGAAATTATAAATAATAACACATTTTCTTACGTGATCAAACTCTTTTACAATATTGCAGTTAATCTGTCTTGAGGAACATATACGCATTGAAACTCACGTACTTTACTGAGATTCCATTGTGGTACAAAGAGTTAATATTTTTCGGGGACAGTGATAATAGTTTAATATACAGAATAAGTGTTAATATACAGAATAAGTGTTAATATACAGAATAAGTGTTAATATACAGAATAAGTGTTAATATACAGAATAAGTGTTAATATACAGAATAAGTGTTAATATACAGAATAAGTGTTAATATACAGAGTAAGCGTTAATATACAGAATAAGTGTTAATATACAGAATAAGTGTTAATATACAGAATAAGTGTTAATATACAGAATAAGTGTTAATATACAGAATAAGTGTTAATATACAGAGTAAGCGTTAATATACAGAGTAAGTGTTAATATACAGAATAAGTGTTAATATACAGAGTAAGCGTTAATATACAGAATAAGTGTTAATATACAGAATAAGTGTTAATATACAGAGTAAGTGTTAATATACAGAGTAAGCGTTGATATACAGAGTAAGTGTTAATATACAGAGTAAGCGTTAATATACAGAATAAGTGTTAATATACGGAGTAAGCGTTGATATACAGAGTAAGTGTTAATATACAGAGTAAGCGTTAATATACAGAGTAAGTGTTAATATACAGAGTAAGCGTTGATATACAGAGTAAGTGTTAATATACAGAGTAAGCGTTGATATACAGAATAAGTGTTAATATACAGAGTAAGTGTTGATATACAGAGTAAGTGTTAATATACAGAGTAAGCGTTGATATACAGAGTAAGTGTTAATATACAGAGTAAGCGTTGATATACAGAGTAAGCGTTGATATACAGAGTAAGTGTTAGTATTCAGAGTAAGTGATAATATACAGAGTAAGTGTTAATATATCATCATCATCAAGTACCGGGCCTACTGGCGTAGGTGATCATGTCTCTCCACAACATTCGATCTCGGCAGCTATTTATCATGTCTGTTGTTTACCTTCTGCCAAGCCATTCTCTTAAGCTGTCTGTTATTTTTTCTCTTTGCTTCCCTCTATCTCTTCGTTCCATCAATTTTAATATATAGATTAAGTGCATATAGAGTACACATGAAAAGAGGCAAAGCTCCAGGTCCTGACAATATAACAATCGAAGAGATAAATGCATTAGGAGAGCGAGGAGTACAAGTCATAACAAAATTACTCAATGACATATATAACACTGGACACATACCCGAAGATCTACTAAAATCTATCTTTGTAGCCATACCGAAGAAGTCAGGAGCCACTGATTGTGAAGACCACCGCACTATTAGTCTCATGAGCCATATGACTAAAATATTACTAAGAATAATCATGAGACGTGTAAGGAACAAAATAAAACCAGAAATAAGTGAGGAACAATGTGGATTTGTGGAAGGAAAGGGCACCAATAATGCAACATACATCTTAAGAACATTGATAGAAAGATCTATAGAGGTAAAGAAAGATCTAAATATGTGCTTTATAGACTAAACAAAAGCATTTGACAAGGTAAAGCATGTGGAAATAATCAATATGCTGGAGAAATTAAACATTGATGGCAAGGATCTGCGAATCATAAAAAAAAACATGTACTGGCAACAAACAGCAGCTATACGAATTAACAACCAAACAGGACAATTCCAATATATAAAACAAGGAGTCAGACAAGGATGTGTTCTGTCACCTGATTTGTTTTCACTTTACAGCGAATATATTATGAGATCAATAGTAGACAAAAAGGAATTGAAGTCAACGGTCACAATATAAATAATTTGCGATGTGCGGATGACACAGTCTTAATAGCAGAGACAGAGAACGAACTACAAGAAATGAAAGACATAATAGTGAAAGAAAGCAACAAGAAAGGTCTCAGTCTGAATAGCAAGACAACAGAAGTAATGGTTATATCGAAGAAACAATCATCACCATCATGCAGCATAAAAATAAACAAGACAAATCTGAAACAAGTGCAACGCGTCAAATACTTGGGCACAATAATAACATCAGATGGACGATGCACCACAGAAATAAAAAGCAGAATAGCTGAGGCCAAAATATAGCATTTCAGAAAATGAAAAATATCTTATGCAACAAATCTATGTCAATAAAAATGAGAATGAGAGTTCATCGGTGCTATATAGAACCAATTCTGACCTATGGAAGCGAATCATGGACAGTAGACAAACAAATGAAAAGACGATTAGAGGCCACAGAGATGGGATTTCTCATCAAGAATATTGAAAGTTCCCTGGACAGATAAAAACACCAATAAGAAAGTTCTCAAGGAGGCCAACACAAAAAGGGAGCTCTTAAAAAACATCAGAAAGAAGCAATCAACATTTTTCTGGCACATCATGAGAAGAGGAAAGTTGGAATACTTGGTTACAACTGGCAAAATAAAAGGAAAGAGAGATCGCGGAACAACAGAACTGATACGATGCACTGTAGATAGAAGATTGTGGAGGGACAGGATCGCCTACGCAACGTGGTAAGGCACATGATGATGAGAGTAAGTGTTAAAATACAGAGTAAGTTAATATACAGAATAAGTGTTAAAATACAGAGTAAGTGTTAAAATTCAGAGTAAGTGTTAATATACAGAGTAAGATATATTTTAAAGAGTAAGTGTTAATATATATAGTAAGTGTTAATATACAGAGTAAGTAAAAATACAGAGTAAGTGTTAATATACACAATAAGTGTTAATATACAGACGAAGTGTTAAAATACAGAGTAAGTGTTAATATACAGAATAAGTGTTAATATATAGAGTAAGTGTTAATATACAGAGTAAGTGTTAATATACAGAGTAAGTGTTAATATATCGAGTAAGTGTTAATATACAAAGTGTTAATATACTACTCAACTTTGCTGATGACATAGTCCTCATCAGCAGTCCGATAAAAACGATGCAGGAAAACACAAATGAACTATCATCAATAGCCAGCAAATTGGGCTTGAGATAATCATGAAATGACTAAGGTCATGAATAGCTTCATTCCAACAGATGACAGAATATACATGGAAAATAAACCAGTGGAAGAGATCAATCACTTTATCTATAATGAAATTCAATTAATCGAGAAGGGGATACAAGTAAAGAAATTAGAATAAGAAAAGCTAAAGCAGCAATGTCTTTCAAAAGCCTTGAAAAGTTGTGTAAATCAAAACTCATCAGCACAAACACAAAACTTAGACTATTCAAATCAAATGTACTATCAACCTTTACGTATGCGTGTGAGAGCTGGAAAACAACAAGAAACATACTAACAAAGCTGAAAGAATAAGGAAAATACTAGATATAGCGTGAAACGAATTAAAAACAAATGAGAAAATTAGAGAAATCGCCAATCAACCACTAATATCTTCAGTAATCAAAGACGATGGTCATATGTTGGACATGTGATGAGAAGAGATAATAACCGAATAGCAAAGCAAGCCCTCATGTGGGAAACAACAGGCAAGAGGAAAAGAGGAAGACCCAGAGAGACACTGAGAAGAACATTGATTGATGAGAGAAGCAAGATCAGCAGGAATCGGCTCTCTCAATGAGATAGAGCTCCTTGCACAGAACAGAGACAAATGGCGAGATTTTATAGAAGATCTTTACAAGGATTGAAAACTGCTAGAATAAAAATTTAGATAATAGAAGGAGTATCTTGGTCTACGCCCCATGGGCCGGCTATGCTCAAATGGTCAATAGATAGATAGATAGTTAATATACAGAGTAAGTGTTGATATACAGAGTAAGAAAGACAGAGCCAGTCTTAGACTGAAACAAGAGTGTGTCCTATAGTTTAGTTGTCTTTTTAGTTATATCCGTGAACAGAAAATAGAAATTGCCAATCCAGCACAATACATTAACTGAGGTGTTACAATAAATAATCATTAATAGATTAATTGAATTAATTGTTACTACATATTTGGAAACTAACTGACAAGCGCTTGTAACCGAGAGATGTGTCCTTTTTCTAGTTGTTTTCATTAATTAAAATGAGACATTTTCGGCAAAGCACATTAATGAAATATTGACTACATGTAAAAAAAAGCGATTATTTGAAAGAATTTATATACAATATTGGGAAATTAGAACATGTTAAATAAACTATTGTGACAGCTTTACTTGCAAATATACTTTTTTTTTTCATTTGCAGATGCATGTGATCATCATCAAGTTCCTGGCCTGCTGGCGTAGGTGATCATGTCTCTCCACAATTTTCGATCTGGACAATTATTTATCATTTTTGTTTTTGATCTTCTGCCAAGCTATTCTCTTAAGCTGTCTGATAATTTTTCTCTTTGCTTCCCTCAATTTTTCCAGTTGTTACAATATATTCTAGTTGTTCTCTTTCATTAAATGACCAAAAAATGATGATCGTTTCTTTGTAATATTGGAAATTAGCTCTCTTTTTGCTTTGGCCTCTTTCAGAACGTTTTCATTACTCTTCTTTGCTGTGCATGGTATTCTCAACATTCTTCTGCAAAACCACATTTCTAGATTCCATTGATTTTCTTGGTATGCATATGATATTCCATGTATTTGATGGATTAAAATCCTCAATGATCTACCACATTTATACTTCCCATTTTATCTGCTTACTATATGTGTGTGTTTCCATCTCGCTCAGCAGCTGCATATGCATTTCCTTTTCTTGAGATGTGGATGTGATGGGCGCGCGGGCGCGTGTGTGTGTGTGTGTGCGCGCGTGCACGTTGTCTGTCTGAGCAGCTTGTTTAATTTCAATTACTAGTGCCAATGTGTGTGTGGACCTATTATTTAGTATGAAGTGGTAATTATGTTGAATTCTGGTGTGTGTGTGTTTGTATATATATATATACATGTATATATATATATATATATATATATATATGCAGATAGATAAACAGACAGATAGACAGACGGATGGACGCACGGATGGATGGATGGATGGATGGATGGATGGATTGAGATATGTGGTTGGTTGAGGGAGAGGAATTAGGTTAAATAATAAAATAACAATTTTCAACTCCAATGTTAAGTCAGTCTTATTATATGGCTGTGAAACATGGAGAACAACAAAAATGACAATCATGAAGATGCAGACTTTCATTAATGTATACCTACGCTGAATAAAAGGATGGAAATGGCAGGACAAAATCACTAACATAGAATTATGGTATTGTAGCAGTCAAATACTAATGGATAAAGAGATACAGCCAAGACGATGGTGATAGATAGGACACAAACTGTGGAGCCAACTGAAAGTATTATACGACAGTTCCCTTTTGGAATCCATAGGGAAAAAGACAAAAAGGAAGACCAAAGAATTCTTGGAGAAGACAAATGGAATCAGAGATGAAGATGATGGAGAAAACATGGAACGATGAAAAAATGGAATGAATGGCAAGAAACAGAACGGCTTGGAAAGTGTTAGTTGAAGACCTATGCTCCACAGGGAGCTGAAAGGTAGAAGAAGAAGAAGGAGAGAGAGGACTGGATGTCAAGACTGAGACATCTTCCTCTAGGCAGGAAGGTCATTGATTTTAATACTGACACAGACAGTGGAAATATATTCATCAGGACAAACATTCTTAACTCTTTCCGTACGTTTCAACGCACTGTGCGCCATGCCGATTTCGGCCGCGTACGTTTCGCCGCAGAATGCGTCACTCTCAATTTGATTAATGTGAACTGTCATAAAACCACATTCTTTTTATATGTCTTGTATCATCTTGTATTGGTCTAATCTAGCATCTTGTTCAATTATATGATGCCTTCTGCCCTGGGGCTGGTCTGATCAACAAGTTACGGATTGAAAGGGCGATAGTTGCAAATATCTGCTCCAACTACATTGGCGGGGGTCGGAAACTGGCTCTCAAACAGAACACAAACCAGACCGATTTAATGCACAAAACATTTGATGCTTGTTATACAGGAGACGGATGTGGACCAGAGGCCGCAGTTAATAGCAAAACAAAGACCAATCTCTATGACAATGACTGCACACACACACAATTGAGAAGTGGAACCAATTCTGTTTACTGGTATCTGAGCTTTGCAACGCCCCAGAAGACTCACATCATTCGAATCTATCATCGAGCTAGCACTATGATTCGGGTAAAGAATGACACTCTAAGGGCTTTCTCTGACAGTGGCGGAGTAGTGTTCCAGTATAATGATATATCCTACCCTAATTTATCTGTGAAAACTATTGTAGTCAAAACACAAACGTCAATGGCACACATTAAGATTGAGTTCTCACCGACCATTTCGCAGGCCGACAGTGCACTGACGGTATGTGAGGTGCAAACATTTACAGGCACCTATTGTCTGGACGAGCAGTCTTGTCGTTTTGTGCAGTGTGTAGTGGGTGTAGTAAAGGCTGCAATGTCATCATCGGTACTTGTCACGGCTACTGTTCACATGGGATCTATGGACACGACTGTTCCGGGTCTTGTCTCAGTGTCTGTCCTTTATTTGAGGAAAAATCTGGAAAATGCCTACATTGTAAACATCTTGGCTATACCTGTAATGACACTTGTCCAGATGGTAATTTTGGGCTACAGTGCGAACAGATGTGTTCTGATGGCTGTGACATCATATGTACTCTCAAATGTCCGGGCAACTGTTTCAACGACACCTGTCAACAGTCGATCGGGAATCTGTACATGCTTGAGAACGTTCTATGGGTCAGACTGCACTCTCAAAACTCCGGACAACTGTTTAACGAAACCTGTGATTCCCACGTTCAAAAGAGTCTGCCGACTACAACAAACCCAAGCATATGGACACTTTAATGTGTTTCTGTGCTAGACATGGTTCACTTTTTGGTGTTTTTTGGTGAAGCCATGGCTCATATCTTTTTTGTGTTTCTGTCCTAGCCATGGCTCATATCTTAGCTTGTGTGTGCTGGCCATGGCTCATATCTTGGTGTGTGTCATGTTAGTCATATCTCATATCTCGATGTGTCCGTGCTAATCATGTTTCATATCTTTATGTGTGTCTGTGTTTAGTCATATCTCATATCTTAGTGTGTACCAGTGTTAGTCATATGTCATATCTTTGTGTGTGCATGTCTGGGTTAGTGATATCTCATATCTTTGTGTGCATGTTTATGTTAGTCATATCTCATATCTTTGTGTGTGCATGTCTGTGTTTGTCACATCTCATATCCTTGTGTGTGCATGGCTATGTTAGTCCCATCTCATATCTTTGTGTGTGCATATCTATGTTAGTCATATCTCTTATCTTTGTGTGCATGTCTATGTTAGGCATGTGTCATATCTTTGTGTGTGCATGTCAATGTCATTTATATCTCATATCTTTATGTGCATGTTTATGTTAGTCATGTGTCATATATCTTGATGTGTGTCAGTGTTAGTCATGCCTCGTATCGCTGTGTGCATGTCTGTATTAGTCACATCTCATATCTTTGTGTGTGCATGTCTGTGTTAGACACATCTCACATATTTGTGTGTGTGTATGTCTGTGTTAGTCACATCTCACATCTTTGTGTGTCCGTGTCTGTGTTAGTCACATCTCACATCTTTGTGTGTGTATGTCTGTGTTAGTCACCTCTAGTGACTCGGGCAGATAATGCTCGTAAACCTGGGAGGGCCTACCATCTAAGGGCAGAATCCCCCTACAGAAAAGATCATCTGCTGCCTTGCGGGAAGATTGGGGACAATCAAAGGCTAGGGAAAGCAAACCCGAATAAAATGCTGGCTGAAATCGGATGCACTGGGCCACTGGCGCATAACACAGTGCAACGTATTAACGGGTGTTCAATCAGAGTGGATCTGACACACTCTAATTGTGATGTTCTGTCTGTGGGGGCGATCAACACACTTAGCCTGACAGCTGATTTCATGTGAGAGTCTGGGATCCTACTCTGATTGAGTCCTGAACGCAGAGAGAGAGAGAGAGAGAGAATTATATAAAAATGCATATATAATATATTATTTGTTAGATAAATATAAATATATTGATTGATTCTTAAAACCATGGAAAATTGTATCTCTGAAATCTCTTCCGTTGCATTGATAAAAAGCTTCCGTACTGAAAGAGTTAACCTACAGAAACAAGACATACATTGGTTTGTGCATCTGGAAAGAATGCCTAGAGGTTTTCTACTATATAAAACATATATTATAAAGGAAGATGGAATAAGATTTTGTGGTTGACCCAGAGTAAGATGGACTCCACAACATCTAAGAAAGTTACAACAATATCATTTGACAAAGATAGGTGGCTACCAGAAAGGCGAGAACAAGAAACTCATTTGACAACCGAAGTAGTATACGAGGAAGTGCAAAGAAAAGAGAGAAAGATAGTTTTATTTATTATTAAGCGTGCTGCGTTGAAGATGTCTCGTGACATATTTTAATGCTCTGGGAAAGCCATATATGTAAACGTCACGTCACCTGGCTACAGTATTTTGAGATGATTAAACATGTGCTCTATTCACCGCTGTTTACCTTCCCCAACCCATTTAGCATGTACCCATTTTTAATCCAGCTAGATGGCGTCAAGATAAGTTCGAACGCCCGTTCCAGTTATCGCCATGTCAACGCCTACCACTGAGCTTGTGTCGTTCGGTAGACATATGTTTGTGTTTTTGCGTATGTGTTTTGTTTACTATTCACTTATAAATATCATTGAGTTTCGAATCGAAGAACACAAACGACAACCTGACGCGTAGATTGCAGAGAAAGAATGCTTTTTCAATTGTCTTAAAAATACGTGAATGCAAAACTAGAAAAACAGCACTAGTTTCTTACACGCACAAATAGATACGTCTGTAGATAGCGACCACAACACATACACAATATATTACAATCTTCAGGAGGTTAAACAATAACAAACAGTCAAAAGGATAACAAAGATTGAACATCAACGATAACGTTTATTAGAACTCGTTAAGATTTTTCCTGCCATTATATTGTTTTTCTGACGCGTTTATCTTTGGTCTGACAGATACGTAAATTGGCTGTATCAAAATAGACACAGCGGAACTACAGAAATAAAAATATGATAACACATTTGCTGTTGTGATAAAATGAAATGTAAAGATAAGGCGCGATCTGTGATGAGTTCTGTTTTACATTTAGTACAATACTGACTTTGTTTAATCGCCGTGGGGCAAGATAACTATAATTTGCAACAAAACAATTGATTTTATCAAGTATAAGAAAATTGACTAGTTCAAACTAATATAAAACCTAGTGGGTGGGAATTTATTCATTATTATGTAACAATTGATGTGATTTCATTGTTTAATACAATCACTTCTTGTGGAATTCTCATACATTTGTTATAACATTATTTCTTATATGATCTTAGTAATTAAACATCTCAACGAAACAGACTTAAACAAAACAACTCGCATTTTTATATAACTGTCACATCATTCTCTTTAACTCTGTATTACTTCCCCTTGTTTTAACTTGCTTTAACTTGCATGCCTTTATGTCTTAATATTCGTCTTCATTGTGCAGGTTTTTAACAATGTATTGTGAAACGTCATCTCTCTCATTGTTCTTCAATGTCACAGCAGACTAATGTGACAAAAAACATTTGCTGGATGTGTTCGAGAGGGTAATGTCAAAGCGAAGGAGCCCTGGTCACTTCCCTTACTGTGAGCTGCTACAGTGACATGTAAGGCCCCAATTGTTGCGTTGTGTTATACACTCGCTTACTGACCTGAAGATTCAGGTTTGCCAGTTGCAGAATTTTTTTTTTTAACTAAAAGGCTCTCAGGGCCATCCTGGTCTCTTTAAATGGGTACCAGAGATATTCTCTTGGAAGAATGGGCCGCGAGGAAAGGAACTGTTATCCCACCTCTTGAAGCTGTGACTTAGTTCACTGAAGTCACAAATACCTCATTACGCGACGGCAGTTGTTACTCAGTTATTGAGTTATTTGTGGTTTATCATCATTGCACTCCGAATATGTCCATAGGTGATCAGATCCCATCATCAGCATGCCCCGCATGACGACTCCAGCTCTGGGTTCGTTGATAAGTTCTCTTATGCTCTCACTAAGCCTCTATTTTCTAGATGTACCCATCTTTTTCTCCCATCATTTTCGTCCGAACGAGAGACGTGGGCTCATTGTTATCGAAGTCATGTGCCCTTCCCGCATCTCATAGAGCAATAATGACGTCCGCCTGATCCATTGATTGATCGTCTTCGACAACAGCACAGTTAGCCTGCCTATTCGCTCTTTTATTTCCCCGTACTCCCAAATGTTCATGTACGAAAAAGAGGTGACAGTTTACTTCTATAACGACTTGACTCACTGCCTGCGTACAGAGCCCGCATCCATTTTTCGTATTATGCTCATCGAATCACTTAGTATACAGACGTGGGTGTAGTCTTGTAACTCCAACCAGATGAATTCTCTAGTCACTACCATCACCTCTGCCGTCTTCTGCGCATAGTCATTGCATACGCATGCGCTGTCTTCTTTGACTGTTCTGCATCAATACATTATGCAAATGCCCAAGCACTCCTTTGATGTCGTTTAACGGATCCGTCTGTATAGGTGACTGAATCTTCCTTGTCGGTGTTGTCACAAAGAGGACGCTGACCTTCGCATCGACCACGACTGGATTCTGTTCTCTGCATTTCCTGTCGAGTGTGACAATACAAGAGAAAGTGCCCATGAATGATGTAGACAGTTGTTATGGGACTCATCTCACCTTTAATACTCCACCCTCTTACAACATTCAATATTCTGGGAACTCCGTACCCTGTATTCTTACACACCCGTTTCTTCTAGTTATTTCTCCCAGGCGCTGTCTTCACAATAGCTAGCCATTAATCCTTTCATTAAGTCTACTATATTTTCATGTTTCTTTTGCATCAAATTGATTTAAAGAGCTCCATTTTCACCTCTTACACTTTGTTTCGCTCTTATCTCTATTTTTCCGTATTGGAGCTTTCTGCTTGTTTTTTCTTCCCCTCTACTTCTGTGTTCATCCAATAATTACTGATCTTCATTGTTTACCCATTAAATGACGCCAGTCTGGCGTAGACATCTGGCATGTTTTCTCCTACAGAATACATTTCAATGTCTTTTTATCGTATCATAAACTATGCCATATATAATTTTGTGTCCGATTAAATAATGTTGATGCATGGTAGAATTGCAGTTTGATGAACATGTCCGACATTAACATTGGCATGGTATTACTTGATTGGAAAAGCAAAGACAAAATAAAAGAAACGGAATACATATGGAGAGAATATAAAGCTGGATTTTGTACAATAAAAAACTAACAGCTATGAAGTTTCAGCTTTGCGAACAAGTCAAAACCTAACCAAGAAGCAACGTTTCGACCGAAAGGTCATAATCACGTCTCATTTTGTGTGCACTCACTAGATGGTGAAACGCTCTAGCCATTGTTCAGTTTTTAATTTCTTCTAATTTGTAAGGATTTATATTCTGTTTTGTTTGTTTTTGCCCAAGATAATGACATTTCAGTCGAAACATTGATTCTTTGTTTTGATGTTGTTCTCAGAGAAGAGACATTCTAGTTATTTTCTTTCATTGAACATATAACATAGATGAAAGTACAAATATTGCTCTAACGTAATGCTGAATGTTCCAATGCATTTTTCCAAATAGAGTACTTTAATTGATCTAGAAAGAGGATTTATGCGAAGGAGAGTAAAATCGCACTAGTTTGTGCTGGCCACTCCCAGCACCTGAAAAAATTTACAAATTTACCTGCAATTTACATGTAACGACCCCTAACCTCAAGGGACGTAAGTCAAGTTTCTAAAACTATCAATCATCAAATAATAGACCACATCGTCCGTGTACCGTGAATGCTATAAACATGTCGCGTTAAAAAAAAAACAGAGATGTCTGTGTGTAAGACAATACATCTTCAATTTATCAAAAGTTGTTTACGTTTTCTTGTCTTCTTAGTTAGTACTTGAACACAAAAGCGGATTTACAACACTTGGTACTCATGATGGGTTTGACATATCCTCCTTTTGTAATCAAAATCCATTATTTATAACATGTCAAGCTTCTGTTAGGTGTCATTTTAAGTATTCTCAACTGATGTCTTGGTTTTTTCCTTCCTATTCTATCATTTGTTTAGTGTTCTTCTGGTTCTGTAGCTGGTTGAATAAAAAATAGTCTTACTTAATGACAGTGCTACTTAATCACAGTGTTACTTAATCACAAAATTACTTATTCACAGTGCTACTTAATCACAGTGATACTTAACCACAGTGCTACTTAATCACAGTGCTACCTAATCACAGTATTACTTAACCACAGTGCTACTTAATCACAGTGATACTTAATTACAGTGTTACTTAATCGCAGTGTTACTTAATCACAGTGTTACTTAATCACAGTCTTACTTAATCACAGTGTTACTTAATCACAGTACTACTTAATGACAGTCCCAGCAGTGGATAGGGTCAGTTAGTCAACTATAAACTGGATGAGGACAGTCAAAGTAAAGATGAACAGCGTAGGCCAGACATGAGACACCCGCATATTGCGAAGGTTGCTAGTGGACCGTACTAAGTAGCTTTGTTATCGTCCTACAAGGAGCACTCACCACTGCCTAGCGGACCACAGGCGAGGAATGAAGAAGACGTTTTTTTAAAAAAAACTCAACGCGGATCCTCAGCATCACCAATCTTAGTCTCTGTGTTAAAGGCTTGTACCGACTCAGTGATATTTTAAATAAAAAAATAAAGATCCTCTTTAATCTTTCTTCAACAGTTTGTATTTTGACCAAACTACTCTTCGTGGTTGTGTATTATGACAACTGGCGGTTGCATTCTGACATTGTATCACAACTGCCTTCCTTTAATCTCTAGGTGCGATAACTCCGGCTGATCTTCATGTATGTTTTAACATTTTGACAACAGACAGGAACTACAATGGAAACGTCTGTTAGTTAATACCGTCAGTCGCAGATGGTATTTAACTGTTATTGTTTTCAGTCGTTTATTCTGCGAGGCTTCATGAAGCTTATTAAAAACTTAAATATATGATGGTATCTACTAAATAAAAGATCGAGAATTAATTGAAATTGTTGCAAGTGGAGAAATATTAAAACTTGAGTAAGTCGATTAGGGTAGGTGCAACTAGAGTTAAGATATCGGCTTTAGGACATGAAGGTCCAGGGTTTCAATCTTTTTTTTTGAATATGCCAATGATTTTATTTGCTATTAATACCTTCTTTATCTCAAGAAGTCAAATAGATCTTCCTTTTTTAATAACAGAATGTAAGACCTAGCTAGCGAGACACCAGGCTACAAGGTAAAAGAAAAAGTTCATTTCAAGTCTCTTCTATATCTTCTAATCTACCTTTCAATGTAGAGAAAAGAGACATTTGCAGTATTTTGTTTCTTAAAATAGCCTTTTTGTTTCAGAGTACTTCTAGTATTCCGACTATGATCTTTATTTCGATGGACGCCATCTTAGTCTGTGGTTTCTACACCGTTTAGTTGATAGAGATAAGCACACTTATACAATATACAACATACTAAATACTTTTGGGCCGCGAGTAGACCTGCAGAAAACAGGAAAAATAAATATACATTTGATATCTGGCAGCTAAAACTAGTAAAGAGAGGAGACAAACTAAAACGTTTTGGCATCAGCCTTCATCAGGTGCACAGCAACAGATATTCTAGAACATAACTGCTCTAAAGCAACAAATAATATAAACTACCAAAGGCTAACGGGACGGTTGAACACTGATCCTGAAAATGGCGGCCTGTGCCGTTTATTTGATATTTCAGTTGATCACGATTCCTTTTCTTCTGTATTGACACGTGACCAAAGCATTTATTTATTTATTTTTGATTTTTATGTTGGTTATTTACTGAAATTATAGTTTTTTAGCTTGCTGGTGTATTAACAGCTAAGAATAACGTGGCACACTTTACTACACACTGCATCAGAACAGACATACCCCTCTTGCCACAGGCATTCTAACCCTGAGTAACTGAATCAAGTAAAATTATAAGCCATTTAAACGAAATATCTCGAATATAAATGCATACATATTTGCTCATAACGTCATCCTTGGGGTAAAATAAATCTGGACCACACATAATTGATAATTTAACGTAATTTTCCAGCCGTATAACTGCGCTTTGGGCGTTTCTGTTGGATGTTATTATTGTCTACGTTTCGGTATACATATCACTTCGATAAACCTAATCTTTTATATATATATCATCGTCATCATGTGCCATACCGGTTGGAGTAGGCTATCATGTCCTTCCACAATCTTCTATCCACAGTCCATCATATCAATTCTGTTATTGACTGTATTTGCATGCCATGACACCAAGCTATCCAGTATCTTCTCTCTTTGTCGTCTGCGATCTCTCTCTCACAGTATTTTTCCAGTTGTAGCCAAGTATTCCAACTTTCCTCTTTTCATATGCTCGAAAAATGTTGATTGTTTTTTTCTGATGTTTTTTTATGAGCTCCGTTTTTGTGTTGGCTTCTTTGAAAATGTCCTTGTTGGTCTTTTTGGCTGTCCAGGGAACTTTAAACATTCTTCTGAGAAATCCCATCTCTGTGGCCTCTAATCGTCACACAAAGTCAGAATATGCGCTATATGGGACCGACGAATTCTCTTTCTCACTTCTTTTCACATAGACTTGTTGCATAAGATATATTTATCATGACAAACACATTCACCTATTTTCATATTTGCTTGCATATATATATATATATATATATATATATATATATATATATATATATATATATAATTATTTCAGTGATTAATCCTATTTCCTATTTATCAAATCTTGCTATAAGTTGATGTTTCGCTTTAATTGAGCAACAATAATATGAGTTACGTATTTGGGACTCATACATTAACTAAGTCTTTTACTTAAGATTATTTATCCGATGTAATTTGACTGCGGCGTTATAAATTGTATAAATGACGCATATAACAAGAGAACTGATTCATTGAAAGAAAATAACTTTAAGGGAGTCCAGAAGAGCGATATGTTAGAGTTGTCACCTCGACCACAGAAAGTTACTCTTGATATCTTTTCAGTTATATCACCGACTGCAATGTATGTGAAACTGGCTATGTAGTATAGTGACTCAGTACTAAATCGTAACACTTATGTCCGTGGACATCATTACAGTTGGTTTTCGTATGTTGAACTTTCTCGAACTCTCAGTAAGTAAAAAAAAAACAGGACGTAGTTTAACACAGTAATATCGTAGGGGTATGGATAGTTTAACCTACTAATCTCATCACTATATAGTTCAATGCTATGGTCTATATCTCATAAGACTACTACGTGAGATAAAAAGTCACCGGGAAAACGTAAATTTCAAAAGTTTGAATTATCTTATTAGCGAGGGGTCTATCAACATGCGACAGGAACACACAGCATTACTGATTTTGTGGTTTTCTTTTCATGTTCGACGTAAACGACACAGGAGAATACAACCACATAAAGATTTTTTTTGTCCCAGTCCCCAGTCATGAACTATACCTCTAAATCACAGTTCGTATCTAACGAAAATTGTCGATTTGTATTTATAAATCACTTTTTCTTTAAAAAATTGTCACATTGTGGTCAATTTTAAATGGAAATAAAATAAGTATAATTACGAATTTGATTGTGAACATACCCCAATCATTGTATTAATAATAATTGCTTAACAGCCTAATGTGATTTGTATAGCGTTTATTTCCAGTTAAATATGTTGTTTATAATTGCCTCCTTTCTCTTTCCAACACGTGCAAATAAGGTGCAGCTTCATAGCTGCCAGATATATTCATTATTACGAATATGTAAACTGTGTTGTATGAGTGTGTACGTTTGTAGACAGAAAATGTTGAAATTTATTTTGGCACAAAGAATGCTTTATTGCTTTAGAGTTATCTTGAAGTTGTATCTGTAGTATTGAGATATTCATATATGACTATTTCCCACTAGATTGTAACTTCACTATTGTTTGAACGTAGACTGTCAGATGTTCTCTACCGTGCAGCAAGCAAGAAGTTAACCCTCAATTTCGTGTGATCTCAGAATGACATTATTGTCATTTGAATGCTCATATCGTGTAGAATGTTTACCATTAGAGTGGTGTGATATACGCTTGTAAACGTGGTTCAGATATTACAAAGAACGTTGATAAGAAGCGTCCGCTTTGCAAGGAACATAACGTACCAACAAATCAAGTGGCACTGTTTCAACACTTCCCCGTGCGTGAGCACAACCAGACCATGCAGTTTACCTTAGCTTTGATTGATAGTTGAGAAGTGACTGAAGATAATAGAAAGATGTTTGTTCATATACACATATAATTACTCTTGGAAATAATTGCCACAATCTGTTGTGTACAAAAAAATATGTGTGAAAAAAATTAAAAATGGGTAAAATATACAGTGTCATTGTTGCGAATTGTTGACTTGATTAGTGCAAGTAAGATCAATAAACATCATAATCATAAGCGATGAAATAACTCTTCACGCGTCTAAAGACTTAAAAGTTTGACAATACCGTTCACTATCAGCAAAGCACAGGCAGAGATACTAAATATTTTATGGGAAACTTCAAAACATTTAACTTTACATATATTTCTGTCAGGAAAAAATGTTAGTTCTAAAATAAGACTGATATGATACAAGTTAACATCTTGTTTAAAAAAAAAATGCTTTTTAACAGTGAAATGCCGGGCATGCTTTTTTGTAATGTTCCCGAACTGAGAAGAACCATCTAAGTTAAAGGACAAGGCAATCATGATTTAGACGTCTGGTAACCTACATCCGGAGCACAGGTTTCCGGTTACTCTTCGACCATTTCTATAGTAGCTTGTCTTTAAAAGATCAGTCCTTAGTATCATATATCTCTGGTCTCATCTTAAGTTATATTTTACCAGTTGTTTTCTCGGATCAGTTTTTGTTTCCTCTTCCGTGTCTGTTAAATTCAACATACGTCTGTTTATATATATATACACGTTTTGGGATGTCTCCAACCTAATCATCTTAAACGATTGCCTTTCAACTTTTGTATGATTTATATGTCTCTCATTCTCTTGTTCTTGTTCTCATTCGATTGTTATTACAGCTCAACAGATGCCCTTTAGTATGCGATGACATATGTTAGAAAAGTCTCTGTAGTGTCAATATACTATTACCCGATATTCGAAGTACATTTACGTCACAAAGCAAGGCTCTCTTATATTTGTATTGAGCAGCCTAAACATATTTTACGAAAGAAGACTGAGAGTTTAACAATATGCTGTATGTTGGCACAACAAAGTAGAAAGCAAATATGGCTTATTATTTAATAGAAGCTATTATATTATTTTCCTCGTTTTGAATCTGCTGCATTTTGTAATTTTTAAAATCCTTCCGTATCATTGTTTTATCTACTCCGTGCTCATACTCTTAACGTAGTTTTCGCAATACTTTCGATCTATTACATAGTGCATTAATCTCTTGTGTAAATTCTCCATTATTACATCTGTATGTCAGATGTATACCAAGCTCCCAAGCAAGACGTTCCATAATTGTTTGTTCTCGCATACAGCAAGCTCAGCATTTAGTCTAAGTTTTAGGCAGATGAAACTAGACTAGTACTGACGACGACGTCATATAGTGCTGAATTTAGAAGTAGTGTTTTGTATTATAGCATCACTATGTAATTAATTTATAAAAAACATTGACTCTACAAAAAGAAAAAGACACTGCAAAAATGGACATGAAAGTAAGAAAATTACGTATTAAGAAATAACGAAACGAGTAAATGAAGGTATATATATTTCGAATTAACAGGCCACTTTATAAATGTTAATTAATTTTTTTTTAAAATAAGCATAACAATAAATTAGAGGCAATAATATTCAGCAATGAAATTTACTATGTGCAAAGATTTGGATTGAAACACTAAATAGACAATTAATGAAAAGCAAAGAACAAAAATGTTCGGCAATAAAAAAAAATATATATATATACATATATATATATATATATATATATATATATATATATATATATATATATATATATATAAATCAATGGAGTAAACACACACACGCACGCGCACACCCGGCAAAGAATGTCCTTTTGTGTGGTATCTCAATAAATAGTTGCTGGAAGCATTTTCCCAGTAGACGGACAAATCAATAGAGAAATCGAAACGAGGAACATGAAAGCCGACGAGGTGGTATACCAAATGTCGCTACACTCGAGCACATTCAAACATCAAAACGATGAAATAAAAATGAGCAAAATGTTTACTTCAACCATCGCTTTGTTATCAGTCCTTATCTAAGGCATACAATCAAATTATTACAGCTTGTGGGTACAGAATTTTTGGTTGTAGGGCATTTTTGTCATTGCATTTGAGAAATATGACATTAAAATGTTGGGAAGCAAATGCATAAATAGCTTAGATGAACATATAACTTGGCTTGACTAGTTCATAAGAAGAGCTTAACTAGTTGCCATGGAACGCCATCAACTGTGGACTTTCTGGTCTGAAGGCTGGTGGAAGTTCAAGAGTGATAGAAAGTGTTACAGAAACATTCAGCGACACGCAAGGGGATAATAGCTACAAATGCCACAAGGAAATTGCAGCTCCCCAGATCTCTTTTTTGGCATATGTCTGTTTATTATTTATGATAAATAAATGAAACAAAATATGTCTGTTAATGAGAGCTCAGATATTGTAACGTTCAATGAGGAGAAATTGTAACGTTCAATGAGGAGAAATTGTAACATTCAGTGAGGAGAAATTGTAACGTTCAGTGAGGAGAAATTGTAACGTTCAGTGAGGAGAAATTGTAACGTTCAGTGAGGAGAAATTGTAACGTTCAGTGAGGAGAAATTGTAACGTTCAGTGAGGAGAAATTGTAACGTTCAGTGAGGAGAAATTGTAACGTTTAGTGAGGAGAAATTGTAACATTCAGTGAGGAGAAATTGTAACGTTCAGTGAGGAGAAATTGTAACGTTCAGTGAGGAGAAATTGTAACGTTCAGTGAGGAAAAATGGTAACGTTCAGTGAGGAGAAATTGTAACGTTCAGTGAGGAGAAATTGTAACGTTCAATGAGGATAAACTGTGAACAGCAAATATGAAAAGTTAAGTATGTTTAAAATCAATTTAAATATTCAGAAATAATAGTTAACGTTAACGAAAGTGAACATGTCTGTGTCCTAATACAGGTATCATACCGTTACGTTGTTTAACAGTTCCTTCCGCTTCTCCCAGGATGGGCATTGTAAACGTTTCACAAACTGGAAAACATAGTTCCCTATATTCATCATCATCATCATCAAGTACCGGGCCTACTGGCGTAGGTGATCATGTCTCCCCACAACTTTGGATCTCGACAGTTCTTTATCATTTCTGTTGTTGACCTTCTGCCAAGCCATTCTCTTAAGCTGTCTGGTATATTTTCTCTTTGCTTCCCCCTATGTCTTCGTCCCTCAATTTTTCCAGTCGTTAGAATATATTCCAGTTGTTCTCTTCTCACTACATGGCCAAAAAATAATGATTGTTTCGTCCCCAAAATTGGAAATTAGCTCTTATTATCTCTGATTAAATCCCTAGATTAGGGATTGCAAATTAGATTGAGAAACCTACCTAGCTTAGAAAAATATAAATTGCTAGAATAATATAATAAAATCAAATTCATCCGCGGGTTAGAAGACATCACTTAACGTAAACTTGTTAACCTATTAGACTTAGAGGGCTTTGAAATAATATATGCTGCTTCCGGGTTGGTTTTTACATCAAAAGTAGGGCTAACGTTATGGCCGACATGGAAAGTTGAAGATTTCACTCTCAGTTTCATAATCAGGCTGTTACACGATCTTATAGTTACATGTATCTTTTACTCTTTGTTCTTGTGAAACGTGCTGCTTGAGTAGACGGCAGATCTAGAAAATAGAACACAAGCTATAGAGTTAAAAAACTATTAAAATAATCCTCTAAATCTGATGCTTAGACCGTGCCACAAATGATTCATATCCGTAACAAAATGTAACAAACAAATGGACGACATGACCAACTCTTATCACTGTAAAAGGGCAAACCGAGGTGGGTGCGAGATCATGTGTCTTGTTGATCATTGCTGACTCAGACAACATTGCCGTGAACTGTGAGAGGACGATAAGGAGTAGTTAGGTAATGGGAACGGGTGAATGAAAACAAACAAAAAATAAAGAATATGTTTATATTTTATTGATTCTTAGACGGCTGGGAAGACAGAAGAGAGAGAGAGAGAGAGAGAGAGAGAGAGAGAGAGAGAAAGAAAGTGAGGTGGTAGTTGAAACATTCGCGTCTCATCGACTTCCCAATTACTGTAAGAAACATTCGAGTCTCATGGTTCCCTGAAAAAAAGACATTTTTTAAAACGTACAGGAAATTTAGGATCACTTTTTATATAGTAACTAGAATTTAAGGGAAAGATAGCACAATAAGAAAGATTGACAATTTCACATGTTTGTAGTTTGAGAAGAACCAGTTTTACCGTGATTTTTTATGATTCTCACATCATACAACAGTTTGCTTCAACTAGATATTGTGTATATAGTTGTGATTGATAATTAAACCAGTAATGTAAACATACGTGTTCTATTACTTAAATAACATGCATTTTACAGTGGATGGGAAGAACAATGGAGACAAGGGAACAAACTGCACTGTTTTCTGAAGCTATCCATAGATACGGTATACGAAAAAAGTTAAAATAACAAGTGGCCACGCGACAAGGCATAAAGATCAAAACACAACACAACAAGCCTTCAACAAACGTTGTGAGAATACCAGACCCAATGGTCGACCACGAAAAAGATGGATGGATGGAATATTAGCACTAGGAAACATAACAGCAGCAGGGACGAAAGAGAAGAGCAAAAGACCACAAATTATATCTCCCCTCGACACTGAAAGGCAGATGAGGCAGGAAAGAGGCAGAAGAAGATCCATAGATACGACACTGTCACAGGACGAGCCAAGCCATTTGCTTTAAGTTTATGGTTACATGATTTCTAGTGTCTGTAAAAAGTTGTGCGGTATTAACATCAATTTCATGATAAATAATGAGCGTAGAGAACCCTACTTTGGCCTATGTAATTTGCAAAAGATCACAGTAGCATACGTATGCCCCCACATTAAACACGGTCTTTTTTGTGGCTCCAGATTGAGATGAGCAAAAAATCCAATGTCACCAGCATAGTGTAAACGCAATAGGGTATGCCCTTGAGCAGGATAGCAGGGGCTCAACGGCTGCTGAATCAATAAACAATCATCATCTGTTGCATTAGGAAAAGCAATTAAATGAATGATGAACAACACTATCAACAAACAAGTCTAAGATCACCCAAAGCTTGACTACACCAGTCAGCAAGGGACATAATGACATTGGATAAACACGAACATGTGACAGGCAGGTTGAATTGATCTCATAACTAGGAATATGGCCAAGAGAAGATGAGGGTAAGAAAAAGAGAAAGTATGTGAAAAGCACATGTTTAATTGATCTCATAACTAGGAATATGGCCAAGAGAAGATGAGGGTAAGAAAAAGAGAAAGTATATGAAAAGCACATGTTTAATTGATCTCATAACTAGGAATATGGCCAAGAGAAGATGAGGGTAAGAATAAGACAAAGTATGTGAAAAGACAGGTTTACCCAACCTTAAATGAATACTGGATTTTTGTGTTCTTGGGAAGTAAAGCGCTACTGCCCCCACCTATAATGTGTCGAAGGTCTTAAACAAAAAAATGGGCACAAACACCAGATTCACTATTCGCTACGTGGCGTGACTGGGCTCTTTTCTCACTCTACATGTGAAATAACGTAAACTGTTGAAAATAGACAGTTGTCGTAGTATGTATCCGTGTGATGTAATAAAACGTGTAAGAATAACGATAAGAATTTTAGAAATAATAGGTATCAATATTTAAGAATCATAACGTTTGTATTTATTTGTTTGTCTGTGTCTGTCTGTTTATCTCTCTGCCCGTCCACACACCCTACTGCCTGTCTGTCTATATGAAAGATTAACTCTACATTGATATGATGTTAGAGACTATATTCTGTAATGACCAACGACAAATTTTATTGATGATGATCTTGCTAGTCATTTCCAGATAAACGCAGTACCCATCTAAGGCCGAGTGAACCAAGCAGCCTTTGATTTAGATCGAAGCTCTTGTTCTTAGTCCAATTCAGTAATCACCGAGCAAACGCTGCTCCATAAATGTATCTGTAGTTTTATAAGTAACGGTTGCATGTTCAGTGGAGTAGGCTCATGGTAAAGAGCAAGGTTTTTATTTTATCCTCCGACTTTGGAAACAAAATAATTCTATTGGAATCCGAATCTACATCAATATGACTGATAAACAACTAATTATATCAAACCGTTCAACAGCTCCTCAATGATAACAATATAATGATGTACAAAGTGCAACAGTCAACAAACGATAGCAAAGAAAAATGTTAATACCGTATTATCTATTTTTGTATTCTCCGCCATCACTAATGTCAACATTTACCTACTCGGATCTGTTGAGGAAAGGCCCGAAGGCCGCCCCACGATCAACGCTACCACAAATATTTTCAAGTGGGTCATGTTTATCTCGGCTTCCGCTGACACTATATCCACACTGCGTCTGAGGAATTGTACAGAAATATGACTCTTCCACAGATTCTTATCTTTCCAGTACTGCGAATATAAACCGGGTTAAGAAAGTTTGCCCTTTCCTCGCAGTTTTTATTTACTCGTAAGTGTACGAATGGTCTCAAGCACAATCAATAAGATATTCCAATACCCTATGGTCACTGAATACCCTTTGTAAGGCAAGTGTTGGCTTAGCTTTGTGTGTCTTCGCTTATCAATGACCAGCTGCGAGGTGTTTCCGATACGAGACACCAAATCTTTTCTATAATCCAGTTCATGGATTTATGGTTCATACTTCATATCGATACGTTAAGACTGTGAAAAGTATTATATATATATATATATATGAGGCTATCTATCTCGGAAGATAAATGGATCTGTCATAGTGGTTCACCCAATAGCGTACATTAAACATTGGTAGATTTATTGTAGCATAAATGTGTCTGCATATAGAGCAGAAGTACTTGGATACTAATGCTGACATTGTGCTTTTGCGGTGACTTCGTTTTTGCGACTTATAATTTTGTGTAATGATTGTTGTTTCTCAACGTCATCAATTTTGTTGTTACGCTTTGCCAGTGTACTCCATTTCCGTCTATCTGTGGCTTATTACCAGATTTTCACTGTTAATGTTTAATTGCTCCATGTCGCATAAACACGTACCATTATAAAGCGGAGTAATGATTGGCAACCAGGACGCGTGTTTGTCTCCAGCTCACTGAACGCAACATCTTTGCAAATCTGCCGTCTCCCATACGAGTCACATGTCCTAGCCATCCAAAACCGAGTTTACTTATCCGGGTATATCAATTGCTTGTGCTCAAAACATAACGATTCTGGATAAAAGTCATCCGATACCCGACATTGTTCGTAGAAAGCGAATATGGAATGCGTTGAGCTAATGTTCTTGGCAAGCAGATCTTGTCCATGTCTCACTGCAGTGTAGAATAGTACTTGGTACGTTTGATGTATTACATTTATGTTTGGTTAATGTTTTGCGAGATTGCTTTACTATATCCTTTTCACATGATGAAATATTGCGACTGATGCTTTACCAATGCGTCTGTCGATTTACTAAAGCGTCTGTCGATTTCGACATCAAGCAAAAGATTATTATTATATTCAAACATTAATAATGTTGGAACCAAGATATGTAAAGGTAAAGTACGAGACTTGAACCGGCATCTTAGCACGCGAGTTCCCACCCATATGTGCTCGGCCGCCTATCCAGAAATGTTCGGAGATTTCTGTATAGTGTTGCCTGAAGCATCGAAACTCAGATGCGAGTCAATATTCCTCACCTTCCCGGGGTAATACCCGGGTACCCATTTCTGCCAACGGCTGGGTCGACCGTGGGGGTATTTTTTTTCCAACCACGAGTACAACTCACACTGCTCCCAGCGGGAATCGAAAACGGGTTGTCCGAACGTCGGTAGTCCAGTCGGGTGGTTTTCCCAACTAGGCTACCGCAGCCCCCAAGATATATAAATGTGTTGACCATAGCGAGAGTGTGGTCATTAATGATAATAGTGCGGCCCTGCTCACATCTGGGATCATGAATCTGGAAAGGCTCATGGATAAAACGAATCGCTTGCACGCAGTGACAAACTTAACAATGGATATTTCTAATTGTTCTTCATAATGACGAGCCACCAGTGCAGTATCATCAACCACAAAGTGCTCTCTATTAAGGACGCTTCTGTTTGTATCCTCTTTGCTCTTAGCTGAGTCAGTTTGAATAATTCTCTATCCATTCTCGTATGAAAGAAAATGACATCGTCTGTTAGATTAAACAAATCAGATAATAATTATGCAAACCCTTACAACCTCCCCCAAAAATGAAGGAAAGAACGAAAAAAAAGAAAGCGCTAGAAGACAGCTTCCCTCCACTTCATTCTTGACAGGAAATGCATTACCATAGAATTGTGCATTTCATATTTAGATAGGATACTGTGATGACACGTAACAGTTCTGATGTACGACCGACTTATGCAAGAAGTTTTAAAGAGACCATATCTGCGGACAAAATCAAATGCCTTTACATGATCTATTAATGTAAGGATAGAGCAGCCTTTGTTCTCGACATTGTTTTTATCTGACGTATTAAGAAAAATCATATTGCTGCTTGATAATTCTGTATCGAAGCCACACCGTGAATTTGGTTAGGCACGCGTTGCCAATCTTTGCAGTCTTTCTAGAAGAACTGGGACAAAGGTCTTTCATACTATGTTTGGTAGTAAAATTCCACAGTGGTTGTTACAGTCTCTCTCTCTGCGATCAGGACTCAATCAGAGTAGGACTCCAGACTCTCGCTCGAAGACAGTTGTCTGTTTAAGCCTGTTAGATCCACGCCGATTGAACACCCGTTAAAACGTTGCACTGTGTTCTGCGCCAGTGGCCCAGTGCATCCGGTTTCAGCCTGCATTTTGTTCAGGTTTTCTTTCCTTAGCCTTTGATTGTCCCCAATCTTCCTGCAAGGCAGCAGATGATATTTTCTGTACGGGGATTCTGCCCTTATATGGTCGGCCCTCCCAGGTTTACGAACACCATCTGCCCGAGTCACTAGAGGTGACTAACACAGACATGCGACTTGTAATATGAGGAAACTGCAACTAGGAACACTTTTCATACACAGCCTCCAACTGTTCCCGCCGCCTATCCCCATATACCGGTAAGTCACGTCCTCTTGAAAATGATGATCGTCGTAGCATTTGATGATGTTAGGCCATCGTTGATGACTCCAATTCCGAACATAGAGACACACAGTCAGACGTCAAATTTTCCCCGTCGCACATCAAACAGCAGACCGTAAGATTTACGCACGGCCGGTTTAAGGAACCATTACGATGACGTAGCACACACCAATGTCGCCGAACAAATAATCTCGATCCCTTTAGATTTCTGTCTGATTACTCAAGTGTAAGCAGCCTAGGACGAATAAAACACGAAGCAAATTCTCCAAAGAGACAAATCTGCGTCTGACAAAGCAGTTTACATTAATGTGTAACATGGAAATAACTTGCGTCAAAGAATTTCAACAATGGTCATGAGAAGCACCAATGTGACGTAAAGCGCAGATCAAGTCTAGACAGTGGAAGGTCTCACTCACAACACTTGATTCGTCAAAAACAAACTGTTGTCGGCCTACGACCTCGCTATAGGGACACAGATGTATCAAGCATATCATCATTTTGACTTTAACGCAGAAAAGCGCAATGAAGATCCGAAATTAATCAGACCCTGGGTACATTTTCTGCAGCGATCGAGAGGACGTGGACTAGATCCGCCATCTTGGAGACGGAAGTCTAGTTACAGTCTAGGAGGTAAGTCTCGTTCTTGTATAAGGTAATGATGTTTACTTCCCGCATTTCTGTGATAAAGAGTCGCCATTGCAACAACAAAACAATTCATAGAGACTCTTTTAAGTAGTGAGCACTTTTTTTAATCATCATCATCATGTGTCATACCGGTTGGCGTAAGCGATCATGACTTCCACAATCTTCTATCTACAGTGCATTGTATCAGTTCTGTTGTTGACCTTTTTTCCATGCTATGACATCAAGTTATCCAGTATTTTCTCTCTTTGTCGTCCACGATCTCTTTTCATTTTGCCAGTTGTAACTAAGTATTCCAATTTCCTCTTCTCATGATGTGCCCAAAAATGTTGATTGTTTCTTTCTGATGTTTTTTAGTAGCTCCCTTTTACTGTTGGCCTCTTTGAGGATTTCCTCATTGGTCTTTTTAGCTGTTCATGGAACTTTCACTATTCTTCTGAGAAATCCCATCTCTGTGGCCTCTAATCGTCTTTTCATTTGTTTGTTTACTATCCATGATTCGCTTCTATAGTTCACAATTGGTTCTATATAGCAACGATGAACTCTCTTTCTCACTTCTGTTGACATAAATTTGTTGCATAATATATTGCCCATTTTATGAAATGCTATTTTGGCCTGAGTTATTCTGCTTTTTATTTCTGTGGTGCATCTTCCATGTGATGTTATTATTGTGTCCATGTATTTGAAACGTTGCGTTTGTTTCCTGTCCTGTTTATTTGTATGCTGCATGATGGTGATGATTGTTTCTTCGATATGACCATTATTTCTGTTTTCTTTCTATTCAGACTAAGACCTTTCTTTTTGCTTTCTTTTATTATTAATACAAATATACACTACTAAAAATACAATACTTTTTAACACATCTCGGGGATGCCGTCATTTCCAGAGGATTTTCAGCTGGCGAATGATTTTATGGGATTACTGTGTTTGACTTCTGTTGGTGGTTCATCGAGTTCGAACATATCCGGCTCGATTATTATCATGTTAAGCACTGTACTAATGAATGCACTCACTGTGGAAAACAGCTTCGAATAATTATCAACCAACGGATTCATTTGTCTCTTTTAACCCATGTAATTTAGTCCCGAATTTCTATTTCCTTGATGACATTGTCCTGATGGAAAGGTCCAAAAGCTGTTTTTATAACTTTGTTTGTTCTTCTAATATCCCCAGTGTCGGAACAAAGAAGGATCGTTTTTGGATATGTTTTGTCAGGCAGTAGTAGTCGTTTAAGCCTAAGAAATCTAAAACCTTAAACGTTAAAACCTAAGATATACCGATGATACTGTTCTACTAGAAAATCCTTAAGACCTACAACAATTGCTTAATGTGATAAACATAACAAACAAAAAATATGGACTAGATATGAATATCAAAAAGACTAAAACTATGATCATAAACAAAGAAAATTCTCAAGACCTGCAATTAAATATCACAGTTGAAAGAATACATCTGGAGACAATTCAGAGCTACAACTACCTGTGACATACTATAACCAATGATGGAAAATGTATAACTGAAATAAACAAAAGAATAGGTATGGCAAAAAGTAATTTTAATGCCATGAAAAAATATACTAACATCAAAACAAATAACAGCAGGGCTGAAACTAAGAATAGCAAAACATTACATCTTCTCAATATTCCTGTATGGTGCAGAAATATGGACATTAGACAACAAAACAGAACATAAAATTGAAACATTTGAAATGTAGATTTATAGAAGAATAGGTAGAATTGGATGGAAAGAAAAGAAAACAAACAATGAAGTTTTAAAACAACTAAAAATAAAAAGAGAACTACTAAATACAATTGTATTGTTCGACGGAAATGGCGTACAACACAAGACAAATGAAATATTTGGGACACGTTTAAAGACATAACAGCCTACTAAAAGTAATATTGGAAGGGAAAATACAAGGTAAAAGAGACAGAGGCAGACCAAGACTAACATGAACGAGTAACATCAAAAGATGGACAAGTCAGCCTATGACAACCTGCACCATCAATGCAAGAAACAGAGTGAAATGGGGATCCATAGTAGCCAACCTTCGTTGCGGAGACGGCACTCGATGATGATGATGAGTTGTCGTTTGCGGAGCGTTTGGATACTCTTTGAGCTGAGATTCTTGTATAAACGTGGATAGTGCTGTCATGTTTGGGGCTTCCTTATATTTCACTAGCACTATTCTTTTATTGGCTATAACAGATTTGATTGTGTTAAGATCGGCTTCGTACCAGTCTGCATTACGAGTGTCTTGTTTACAGAATATTTTAAGTGATGAACTATATAGTGTTGTTGTTGTTGTTGTAAGGACTGTCGTCACTACACACCGAACGAATCCATAGGTATTTCGATATCCCCATCCATTTTCTCAAGAAATCCCTAGGAGAACTTGACACATGTGCACGAACTCTGTAGTACGACTTGGGATCCACGGTGTGGCTAGGTTTTTGATGATAATTTTGCCTGGACAGCGGCCAAATATATGGTCTTCTATTTTCGAATTTACCTGCCGATGGTTCTTTAACGTGCGCGAATGCACACAGGACCTCCTGTTTGTTGCCGATATCCGAGAGGTCTAGACGTTGAAGCTCACACTACCCAAGATATTAATGGAGGGTAATGTCAGGAGAAAACTACGGATTATTTTTTTTCTTTTTATTCTTTTGAAAAACCGTCACCGCCTGTGGGTTTTGAACCCGAGTCCCTTTTGTCCAGAGTCAATGTCGTACATCCAGACCACTCATCACCATGCATACATATTTAGTGTAAAAATAAGTGTAGATTAATAATGCTCACTTTATTTATCTGTAGTTTGAGCTTAAAATGTTGGAGTAAATAATAGAAATAAGTACATTATTTTTTTTTAAATGTAGCAGGCAGATGTAAAAATACAGTTAAGTGTAAAACCGAGTAGTTAGACGGGAAAGTGACAGCTAAAAGAGAGTGTATAAAGAAATATGCGACATGTTTACAACATTATCCAATTCCCGGGTTTATCTGGGTTAAACATAAAATGCTGTGAAAGAAAGGCTACATGCACAGTGCAGTCAAAGCGCGGTGTTTAGGTTATGAAATTTTTGTTACATCTGGAAAAACATAAATATAGTGGGTACATATCTGATAAATACAAATTATTTTCTAATATATATTGTATATACATACAAGGTTCAACAATTAAGTAATGAGACTGATTTTATTATTTTATTATGGCCAAGATAAAAATGACATCTAAGAAGCAAAATGTGGAATCCAAAGAGGCACCCGTCAACTATGATCTGACAACTTTTCATCGCCTAGCGATAACACGACGACAATACATCATCAAAATGTGTCGCAAAAATAAACATTTCTTAAAATTGAATGTTGCAGAGAATAAACCATGGATTTTCGCTATGATCCCACAACTAAACGCCAAAGTGCAAAGTGAAAATCATCATCACCAAAATACAAAATAATTCATCTTGAAAAATCCAAACTGAATATAACATTGGTGTTCTTCTATGACAGCCACGGAGTTATTCACAAAGAATTTATTCCAGAGGGGCAGACTCACTGCCAAAGTTTATTGAAGTATTTTGAAACGGTTATTGAAAAGGATTCTCCGAGTCCAACGCGAGTTCCGACTCGAGTATTCAACACCTGGTTGTTTGTTTTATTTTTCCTTCATGATTATGCACCGGTTCACCAGGCGTTAGTAGTACACTAATTTTTTACTCAAACCTGTCTCCCTGCGGTTATTTTCTATTCCCAAAATTAAAGTTATCATTGAAAGGACACTTCTTTGACGATACTGATGACATCCAAAGGGCCATAATCTCGACTTTAAGGGTCATACCAACAGAAGAACAGTAGGGGTCGTTCCTTTGTTTGTTAGATAGTGCCACTCGCAGTATCAATGCACAAGAGGCTTACTTTGAATAAAATACTGGCTATATTTTCAACTTATGTATGTAATGTTTTATGCAATTATTCTCATTACTTAGTTGTCGGACCTTGTATACACAAACACACACACACACATATATATATATATAAATTATAGCAGAGGCGATGGAAGCCAATAGCTGTAAGAGAAAATATTAGTGAAATACAGAAAACTGAACAAACATTACATATATTATAAGACGCCAGTAAGCAAAGAGAACAGTAAGAGTATTATTAGGAATGTATAGTGAAAGTGAAACCACCAAAAAAACAAGGTAAACGAATTGGTTGCCAGCAGGTGAAGCACACCCGTTCTAATTTGAGGTTTAGTATAAATATAACTGTCAAGAAAGAAAAGTACAATTATAAATTTGTTGGAGTATATGTCAGAATGTATCAATAATAAACCCCATACTGTTGCATACTTTTCGTGCTTCCAACAGCTGCTCTATATTATATTCTCATCTATTCATCATGTGCAATACCGGTTGGCTCAGGCGAACATGTCCTTCCACAAACTTCTATCTACAGTGCATCGTATCAGTTCTGTTGTTGACCTTTTTCCATGCCATGACACAAAGCTATCCAGTATTTTCTGTCTTTGTCGTCCACGATATCTCATTCTTTTATTTTGCCAGTTGTAACCAAGTATTCCAATTTCATCTTCTCATGATGTGCCCTAATAATATTGATTGTTTCTTTCTGATGTTTTTTAGGAGCTGCCTTTTTATGATGACCTCTTTGAGAACTTCTTCATTTGTCTTTTTATGATGACCTCTTTGAGAACTTCTTCATTTGTCTTTTTAGCTGTCAAGGGAACTTTCAACATTCTTCTGAGAAATCCCATCTCTGTGGCCTCTAATCGTCTTTTCATTTGTTTGTCTACTGTCCATGATTCGCTTCCCTAGGCTAGAATCGGTTCTATATAGCACCAATGAACTCTATTATTTCTCATTTTCTCATCTATTACGTAAGTGTAACTCACAAGTACTGTTGTTTTACACGTGCTACACACTTCTCATTGTTCCGCGTTATTGAGTATCAACGACAGAATATAGTTGTTCTTCGATGAAACAATTCCTTGTTTAGTCAAACATGAAGAGACCTGTGGCCTTAACATAGACAGTTCTTCGATGAAACAATTCCTTGTTTAGTCAAACATGAAGAGACATGTGGCCTTAACATAGACAGTTTTGAGATTGTGCCAATATTAACTGAAAAAAAAACTGCAAGCTGTCTGCTTCCTAATATGGCTTTCGATTTTCATTACAAATTTTGCCGTTAGCTTATTAGCATTCTTTCATAAAACCACGATTGTGTGTTTCAGTTGTTCGATAGCGCATGCATTTCATCTACGGTTGGCTTCATATTCGTTGATCTGCCACGTGGCAATATTCCAGGAAACATCTTTCTTATTGTATGATATTTAAAGTGCAGAATATGTAATCCAGTTTTGTATAAATGTATGTGGCGTTTGTTATTGATCCAGGGGCAAACACATTTTTTTTTCTGTTAACGGAAAACAATGTCATTTGTTGCTTGAATGGGTGTGTGTATTTATAATTCCTCATGTAAGACGTTTCTTTTCCAGGCCAGCGCTTTCCTCTTCTGCTACCACCCGGATCATCCGACAAACGCTCTCCCTATCTGTCCCCAAGGACGGCGTAGAAGCGCTGTGTTGTGGTTTCCAGCGGAGCTGTAATATTTGCGTCTTTCGGCCCGACACGTTCGACCTCACCACGGCATTTCTTAGTACCTAGTTGCATTCCCTCTTCCATCCTTACTCGCTTGACGAGATTGGTTATGTTTTCAAGACCACCACTAGAAGTTGTGGTAAGGTTTTAATTATACACTTGTTGATCTAGCCGCATACAGTCAAGTGTAAGTTGCTGACGTCTCTCAGCCTAGCTGTTGGTGAGCGTTCTATCCCCTGGTTAACATTTAAGTTAAGAAATACTTTGCAGGCGTTATTATTATTAATGGAAAACTAGACAGAGAAATTGACATGAAAATACAAAAAGTAAATGATGTCACATACCAGCTTTCACCATTGCTAAGACATCCAAACATTTCTATGCCAGCTAAACAACAAATGATAAATAGCATGTTCATACCAACTTTGTGCTATGAAAGTCAAACATGGACCCTTTCTAAATCACATTTAAGAAAGATCAATACATGTGAGATGCGATGCTTGAGAAAAGTAACAAACAAAACAAGAAGAGATAGAATACCAAATGAAACCATAAGAAAAATAGTAGGAACAAAACCCTGCCAAGAATATATAGAACAACAACAACTTAAATGCTTTGGCCACCTGGTCAGAATGAATCCTTATTAATCACCATCAATGGCGTTCTTCTCGAGAATGCATGGAAAAGGATCAAGAGGAAGACCCAGAAGAAGATGGATAGATGCAGTGACAGAGACATGTAACAACAGTTCGAGCAGCTCAAGAACGACAAATGATATAAACCACGACACCTTTTAGGTATCAGTGAAAAGAGAAAAGAAGAAGCAGCAGATTATTATTAAATACAATTTCTTTGTACACATCTAACTTCACACAAACCAACATGTGGAAGGCACTGTATTGATCACTTCATTGTTGTTCCTAGATGCTAAAAAGCAAACATATGGTACAGGATAAGATTGGAGAACACTAAGATTTTGGTTCCCTTCTTCATTTATCTTTCAGCATCTAGAAGAGAAATAGTTATTTGTCTTTTGCTCTTAGATTGGTCTTTTTCTGCTAACATGTTTCCCAGTGTTTCTATGTTCCACCTATCCATTTATTTTGTGGGCAGCCCATCAGTCTGTTGTTATCGTAGCTTCCTTTTTGCAGGCATGTGGATAGTGTTGAATTGCCTTTCTCTTGCCGCATGGTTAAACCATTACAACTGAAAAAAGTAAGTAACGTGCCCCGTCACGCGAAGTGGCGTAAAATGGATATGGTGTTAGTGACCATAATTTTTATACAACTTCGGCACATGATTTTTGGGGTAATGTGGTCGATATTGGACCCGTGCTGCTTTACTTTCCCAGAAAAAAAGTACGGTACCCATTTAAGGCCGGTGTTACAACTATAGTGTAAACAAATGACTTCATGAATCTAATCATTTTCATAACTAAATTTATAAACTCTGCGTGGGAACGTTGCTTTTTGGGCTCTTACTGTAAGAGTTAATAAATATAAATTCATGAATAATTATCCGGCGAGGATGGATCAGTTCATCTGAGTACAAATAAAGGCTGACTGAGGGTATAATGAGTAATGAAGGTTGGTTCCAGACTGGCTGCAGATTTTAAACCTGTTAAAGAGTTCAGAATGAAAATAAATGACAATCCCTCTTGAGGCCTTTCACTACACGGCAGTCTGTAGCATAGATTATGTTTTATGAGCTGAAGGACGAACTTACAGACAGTTAGACATAGGGCAGGGAGAGAGACGATTCCCCTAGAGGCGTCAGGACAAGGATTCAAACTGACAGTAAGCCTTGAAATATTTATGAGAGTTTTTAAAACGGGCATTGGGTGGTGTGATTGATAGCTGGAACATCATTTATATTTTTGCAAAAATGTCAGGAAGAAACACTTCAGAATCAGTTATTTTGAAGATCTAATATATATGAATGAACACAAACCTTCTCCTTCAGTTGATGTGACCTAGCACGGTGCACTTACACTCCTTCTTGTTCACTCTTCTATGACGATGCAAGTCACTGGGTAACAGTAATTTTATATATGGAAATGGATGCACACAAATGTGTATGTTTTTTTTTTCTATTTACTTGAAAGCGATATTATCGTAAGCTATAAGGCATTACAAAATAATGTATCTTACAGGTTTGGTCAGGTCTTCCTGCTCACATTGTCCTGAAAGGTGAAGCATAAGGTAAATATTGCTCGTAAATTGTTCAGTTTTGATTCACAATAACACCTCTGACAGGCAAGTGATTGTCAACCGTCAAAAACGTGTTTCTCTAATATTTGTCGACAAGAAGACAACTCCTCGTACAATCAAATATGGGAGAAGATACTTCATTGTCTGGTATTTTAGCAAAATAGAGCTCAGCAAAATAATCGACATAAAATACTTGGAACTAATGTTATGGAGATCCAACTTCTAATTATACCGGTCGGCAGTGCACATAATTATACTGTGTGGGCCCATAGAGATGCTATAAAATATGAGATTCTTACTTCGCACATAACTTTTGTGGATTTGGGAGTCAAACAACATATTAAACATGAGT
Organism: Megaustenia siamemsis; assembly: GCA_032433765.1. Taxonomy (NCBI): domain Eukaryota; kingdom Metazoa; phylum Mollusca; class Gastropoda; order Stylommatophora; family Ariophantidae; genus Megaustenia; species Megaustenia siamemsis. The sequence continues at coordinate 104,179,825 of JAVIAB010000092.1, forward strand.
GTTCAATGCTAAGCCATGGAATTTCATTATAACAACATAGTCTATCTATCTATTGACCTTTAGAGCCATAGCCGGCCCATAGGGCGTAGCCCCAGATACTTCTTCTCTTATCTAATTTTTTATTCTAGCAGTTTTCAATCCTTCTAATGATCTTTTATCAAATCTCTCTATTTGTCTCTGTTCTGTACAAGCAGCTCAATCTCATTGAGGGAGCCGATTCCTGCTGCTCTTGCCTCTCTCATCAATGTTCTTCTCAGTGTCTCTCTGGGTCAGCCTCTTTTCCTCTTACCTGTTGTTTCCCATATGAGGGCTTGCTATGCTATTCGTTTATTATCTTTTCTCATCACATGTCCAACATATGACCGTTGTCTTTTCTTGATTACTGAAGATATTAGTGGTTGATTGGCGATTTCTCTAATTTCCTCCTTTGTTTTGAATTCTTTCCACGCTATACCTAGTATTTTCCTTAGACATTTATTTTCGAATGCTTCCAACTTTGTTTCTATGTCTCTTGTTGTTTTCCAGCTGTCACGCGCATACGTAAGCGTTGATAGTACACTTGATTTGAATATCTAAGTTTTGTGTTTGTGCTGATGAGTTTCGATTTCCACAACTTTTCAAGGCCTCTGAAAGACATTGCTGCTTTAGATATTCTTATTCTAATTTCTTTCCTTGTATCCCCTTCTCGATCAATGTGACGTCCAAGATAGATAAAGTGATTTGATCTCTTCCACTGATTTGTTTTCCATGTATATTCTGTCATCTGTTGGAATTAAGCTTTTCATGACTTTAGTCTTTTCATGATTGATAGCAAGCCCAATTTTGCTGGCTATTGATGATAATTAATTTGTGTTTTCCTGCATCGTTTTATCTGACTGCAGATGAGGACTATGTCATGAGCAAAGTCGAGGTCGTCCAAATGGTATCCTAGTATCCATTCGATACCTTTATTACCAGTGCAGCATTTCTTCATTGTGGAGTCCATAACAACTCCAAATAACAAGATCGATGAAATACAACCTTGTTTAACCCCAGTTTCTACTGGGAAACATTCGCTCAGTCCTTCCTCTGTTTGAACTGCACATGTGTAGCCATCATACATGTCTTTAATAATATTTATGATTTTGTTGCTGTATAACAACATAGTACAGATGCTGAAATACATGCTATTAGTTTGTAATGAGATATCGTAAGTTATAAGTCGCAAACACCAGGACCAGATTGATATTGATTAAGAAGGGATACACAGATTATCCTTTGGAAATAATATAATACAGACTTTGAAGACTTGAATATACTTAGCTAGAAATAATCATTTTTTATGAGCTGAAAAAGCAATAACATGTCATTTGAGAGAAAGAAAGATCGAAAGAATGACGAAAAAGAACGAATGAAAGAAAATTAACTGCAACTACCATAGAATGTAGCTATCTAAAGAGGATAAATTATTGGTTCAGACATAAGTGAAACCAAGTTTTGAAAGAGTTAAACTTAACAGTAAACGGGATATTAAAACATTCGTTAACGGTGTGTTTTGAATATGAGGTGAATCATTCTTTGAGTAAATGCTTAAATGCTCATTACTAGCTTAAAATTTAAAAACAATAAAGTGGAACCAAGGATAATAGGGAGTATGGCAGATGTCAGATAAGCAAAAATAATAAAAAAAAAATAAACACAACATTGTAGCAGAGGTTACCGTAAAATATTATCGTAGTTGATTAATTGATTTTGATACATTTTTTTAAGCCAAAGCATACGATATGTGATGATACTGTTCGTTATTTTTGTATCATCATTATGACCATCATCATCTAGTAGCCAGTCAATTCCAGGATATGACTCCCTTAACTGTCACTCTGAATGTTTCTCGTTGTCTAGCCTTTGTGTTGCCTAAAAAGTGATTTCTCATGAGAGTCATTGATGTCTTGAGCTCTTTGTCTCATAGGTCGTCCCCTTCCTCGACCTCCAAGAACTATACCTCCCAAATCGATCTATCCACGCCATTGTCGCGTTTGATGGGAACAAAATATGTCAGTTTCCTTCGTCTAATTGAGTTCACTAGCCAATTTTTATTTATTTTCATTTTCTTTAGGATGCTTTGTTGGTTCTTTTGTCCATGCACTACATTTCAAGGATATTTCTGTAGCATCTCATCTTCATTATCATCAAGTAGCATGCCTGCTGACGTAGGTGATCATGTCTCTCCACAACTTTCGATCTCGGCAGTTATTTATAATTTCTGTTGATGACCTTATGGTAAGCCATTATCTTAAGCTGTCTCGTATCTTTTCTCTTTGCTTCCCTCTATCGCTTAGTCCCTCAATTTTCCCAGTTGTCACAATATATTCTAGTTATTCCCTTCTCATTACATGGCCAACAAATAATGATTGTTTATTCCTAATTTTGGAAAGTAGCTCTCTTTTTGCCTTGCACCCTTTCAGAACGTTTTCATTACTCTTCTTAGCTGTCCATGGTATTCTCAACATTCTTCTGTAAAACCACATTTCTACAGCGACCAGTGATTTCCTTGTCTGTTGTCATATTGTTCATGATTCGCATCCATGTGTTAAGACTGGCTCTACGTAACATTTAAGAACTCTTTTTCTTGTTTCTATTGTCAAAAATGGATTTGCATAGTATCTTCCTCATTTTTTGTTACGCTGCTTCTGCTTAAACCATTCTGCATCTCACCTCTGTTATAAATCTACCATATGAGGTTAACATACTTGCCAGATATTTAACTTCCTGTTTCAATATTGTTCGACTTGTCTTTATTATCCATTGTGGTGATGTCGTTTTGATCGTTGCTACCGTTACTTCTTTATTGTCATTTTTTGTTTCTTTCTTTCACTGAAATGTCTAACATTTCTTGCAACTAATTTTCACTTTTAGCGATTAAAACTGTAGCATGAGCAAAATAAAGTAAAGAGCCATGCCAAGTGGCGTGTAGGGAATATGGTGATAGGGACTGCAATATTTTTTATAGACCTTCGGCATATGATATTTGGGATATGTGGTCGGTATTAGCCTGTGCCACGTCATTCTCCCAGAAAAAAATCCCATAAACTTTTAAGGGTGGGTGAATCCCGGAAGCAGTCGATAGGATCCAAACAGAGCTATTGTCTTTTGTCGTCCATTTCACTAACCACTGAGCTATCGTGGCTTCCTAGCATGAGCATACCTGAGGTTATTTATTCTATGACCTCTAATTTTTATTCAAGGCATGTCCCTTAGGGATTGTATTTTTGTTGAAACATTCCCAAATGATTTCCAGTTTTTATGGCCGCTGTTTGCTGCCATTACATGTTTTTTTTAAATTAAATATTCTTAGATGTTTGCTGTCTACGTTTATGCTTTCTAAAATTTTGATTATTTCTAGGTGCTTTACTTTGTCAAATGCTTTGGTATAATCTATGAAACATAGGTATAGATCTGTTTTCACCTCTATGGCTTTTTCTACGAAACATCGTATGATGTATATGACATTATTCGTACCGTTACCTCCGACTAAACCATACTATTCATCACTAATTTATGGACTGATTTCATTTTGCACTCTTCGAATAATGGTTTTTAGTAATATCTTAGTCATGTGACATCTTAGTCATTTCATCTTAAATTATTATATTTCCTGCTAACTATAAACATTTTTTAAAAAATCAAAATTCACTGAAATACATATATTTATCATTTACTACATTCTTTCACTGGGGGCCGGACTCTACATGGAAATGTTGGTTAACCTGGATTGATTTGTTGTATTATCTTGTCCTTATTCAAATTGTTTACTGAAGCATTTGCTATATTTCTCTGTGTGTTGTGCACTTTTGCAAATCCTACTCGTTGTTATAACTCAAGCTTTGATTAGTGAGTTTCCTCTACTGTTTTGGGGATGCATTCAGCCTTTGAAAATCGGTATCTTTGGGAAGGTATAAAAGCTGATGTGATTCTAACGTGACTTCTAACGTGATAAATGGACGAAATGTGCCAATGGTTGTGGCGAAATATGGGCAATTGTTTCACGTTGCTATTACTTTATTACTTTCCTGCTCTTCTTTAGTGCGTTCACCTGATGACTTAAACAAAAAAGTTCTACCTACCTCTTCCTCATCCGTCCTTAAAAGTACCTTACTTCGGCGTAAATGCGTTGTGTTGCTGTTAGCAATAAAACAGGGATATTTGCTTCATTCGGACCGAAACAGTTGTTCGGTTCGGCGTTTTCTGAGTATCAGGTTGCCTTCCCTACGATGGCCAGACTACACTAGGCAGTCTCTTACATCCCCATGTATAGAATAAGCCTGTAGGCTGTAAAAGAAAACCATAAAACACACTATCACCAGCGGGACGTATTCAGCTGTCGAAGCTACATACGACTGACGTCATTTTACCTAAAACAGCCCCTGCTCCCAAAGATGAAACGTCACGCTGGTGGTTAATTTTCCGGGGTTTCCATTTCATCGCGCAAGCTGACTCTACAGATGACGACGATTTATTACTATGAGTACCGCGAAGAGGTGGAGTAGTTTCTTCATAGTTCTGGTTCACCGATCTTGGCGCGAGCCATCAGTTATGGTATCTTTAAGTTCTGTTGCTGTCGGGCACGTTTCCCTTTATTAAATTAAAACTGCAGCTATTAGCTGGTCGGATGTTCCCCACGCGAGTACTATTTTTTCATTTATTTTCTGTAAATGTTGAACAGAATATAACGATATGAAGCTCAACTATGATCTGTAGAACCATCCTGCCTCACCTTTGAGAAAAGAGAAAGCAGAATAATTTGGTGACCTGAACCATGAGAGAAGAAACTATTGTCTGGACCTAGGGGAGAACACAGTTGCTTAGAAAATAATCATATCCAGTTGGAGTCAAGTTACTAGAATTCTTTCATTCATTGTGCACGCGATGTATCAGGAAGAAGCCTGAGAGTTTGAACACATTTCATTTACAAACCTGAGTAGTGGGTCTCTGCCTTATAAATAATATTTGATTAATATAAAATATCTCATATAGTCTTCTGTTCAGAAACCATGATTATTATAACTGTCATCATTTTATGTAACGAGTCTAAAGTATTGGTTCACAGCTTCTGTAAACATTTATAAATATTGTGGTCTTCATAAATAAGGTTGTCATTTAATTTAAATCAGAAAAAGTTGGAAGTTTGTAGCAAGAGAAGAGATGTTTATGGAAAGTAGTGACGTAAATAGGAGACAAAATTAAGACTAACATTATAAAAGAAATAGTTATTGTATAAGCACTCGCTGACCTCATACAGGGAAAACAAATACAATTGTTTCTCTTACCTAATAGTAATGGCTTGCGAAATCATAACATAGAAGATATAAATTATAATTGGAAAAAGCAGGAGAGCTCGAGCAAGTCAGGGTGTAAAATGGAGCGAAAAGATCAAGGAAACTCAACATTAGAATACAATGGTAATGGTTGAAACTGCTAATGGAACAAGACCTTAAATTTGACATACCAGATTGGGTGTAAGTGAGTGTAAAGAAGATGATATTTTAATGGCGAAGTTTCAACAAATTGAGTTAGAATCTTACATTCGAAATAACAAATTTTGTAACGTGAAATTTGTGACAGAGCACTAAATAATGAATAGAACAATTACAACTAATCTCGTGGAAGCAATATTAGGCCCGACTATTGTGTAAAGTATGCAAATTTAGCTTTAGCTTCTAAAACAATTACATATTCACTTTTACAGTTATAACAAATGATACAGTAATAAACCTGAATACATCCTAGTATCACCATCGCATATGTTTTAGTATGCAGTAAAACTACTATTACTGTTCAATATTACATATTATATTTCATATATTCACACGTAAAATGATTATTTTTCTATAATATTGATATCTTCATCTCCGTTAAATGGGGAAAATGTTTTTAAATTCTGGTTTGCTTTTCTTATATCTAACGCTATTTCATGAGCTTTAACTATTGAGTTATTTGCGGGTCATCATCATTGCACTCCGAACATGTCCATAGGTGCTCAGATCCCCTCCTCAGCAATTCCCTCAGTGTCCAGCGACTGACGACTCCAGTTCTATGTTGGTTGATAAGTCTTCTTACACGGCCACCAAGTTTCTCATTTCTGGCTGTGCCCATCTTAACTCCCATTTCCATCATCCGAAGAAGTGACGTTGATCTGTGTTTGTCGAAGTCCTGTGCTCTTCCCACATCTCGGAGTGCATTGATGATGTCCGCCCGATCCATCGGTTGCCCGTCCTCAACGACAGCGCAGCTAGCCAACCTGTCCGCTCTCTCATTTCCCGTACTCCGCATGTCCAGTGACATAGACAAAGGTGACCTTACGTATTTTGGTTTTCTGCAACGACTCTACCCATTGCATGCGTACAAAGCCCGCCTCCACTTTTTTGAGGTATCTTCTTGACTTTCCAACCATGGATGACAGAATCAAGATCTGGAGAGCACGAGCATAACTGGAGATTAGTACAGATACAGAGCATCCATTGCACCACGTGCTCAACACAGAGAAAGGTACCAGGCTAAAAAGAGGCAATTCATGGGTGGGCCGAGCAGAAGATGTCATCAAACAGGTCTGTGGGCTTACCAATATCAGCGTTGGTGACGAGTGGATACCGGTGCCTACGTCATTCAAGGGGACTTTCTCATGTATTGTCACACTCGACAGGAAAAGTAGGGAACAGAACTCGGTCGTGGTTAATGCTGAGGTCAACGGTCTCATCTGCGATAACACCGATGAGAAAGATGCAGTCATCTATACAGATGGATCTGTAAGACGACACGAAAGAAGTGCATGGGCATTTACAGCACGCTCGGCAGGCAGAATAGCCAAGGAAGACAGTGGTGCATACGCCATGACCACGAGTAGCATGACAATGGAGGTGATGGCAGTGACCAAGGCATTCAAATGGTTAGAGTCACAAGACTACATCCACGCATGTATACTGAGTGATTCGATGAGCTTTAACTAATTCTATTTATAGCAAATTTAGCGTTTTATGTTAGAAATTAAAACCATAAACTATACTGAATTAGAATTTATTTCTTAATTCAACTGCACGCACTTGAATGAAAATAATATTACAGAAATACACATTAAAGAGAATTTATAAATTTAGAAATGTTATTACAGTTCTGTGATAATCCAAGTTGAAGAAAAATAAAATGTATCACTCTAAAATGATCGCATATGAATATCAAAGCGTGTTATCAGCTATCCAGTATAATAGTTGTTATTATATGGATCCCATACTGTACAAGGGAGTTCGCTCAGGTTGGTCAAGGGTCTCCTCGGATGTTCTCAGCATTTTTAGGAGAAGATAGGGGCACCTAAAGATGTGTCCGAAGTGCAGTGATGATGATCCTAACATAAGATAGCATAAGATAGTTGCTATTAAACATTCTGCACTGTGGCTCATCATCAAGTACCGGGCCTAGTGGCGTAGGTGATCATGTCTATCCACAACTTTCGATCTCGACAGCTATTTATCATTTCTGTTGTTGACCTTCTGCCAAGCCATTCTCTTAAGCTGTATGTTATTGTTTCTCTTTGCTTCCTTCTATCTCTTCGTCCCTCAATTTTTCCAGTTGTTACAATATATTCAATATATTCAAGTTGTTCTTTCTCAATACATGGCCAAAAAATGATGATTATCTCTTCCTAACATTGGAAATTATCTTTCTTTTTGCTTTGACCTCTCTCAGAACCTCTTCATTACTCTTCTTAGCTGTCCATGGTATTCTCAACATTCTTCTGTAAAACCACATTTCTACAGACTCCAGTGATTTTCTTGTATGTTGTCCTATTCTCCATGACTCGCATCCATATGTTAAGACTGGCTCTACGTAACATTTAAGAACTCTTTTTATTGTTACAATTGTCAAAAATGGATAGCATAGTATTTTCCTTATTTTTTGGAAAGCTGCTTTTGCCTGAGCCATTCTGCATCTCACCTCTTTTGTGCATCTTCCGTCTGAGGTTAACTGTGGCTACCAAAATGTAAACAGTGAAACCAAAACTACCGAAACTATTAGACTGCAAAGCAAACATGTTTTAAATTCCAGATTATTATTATTAAAATCGTTGTTCATGTATTACAAACCAATCAATTATAGTTTATCAGAAATCTTCAACTTTTGCGTCAACATAAACTACAGTAAAGTTGTAATTTATTAGAACTAATCACTAGAACTGAAATCAGAGTTCCACAAATTTAATAACATTACAGCTGTAATGAGGCATTCTTGGCAACATTTCATGGTATGGAGTGTTTAATGAACTATCACACAAATTACGAGGAAATGCATTTTCAATGAACTCATTTACAAGAACAAGGTTCATTTCAATTGTTGTGTAAAAGTAAATGTCTAACCGCATATTTATAACGGTTTTACACAGTGTCACGATATTGCAGTAGATCCCTCATGTTATATTTTAAAACTGTGCATACAATTGTAATGGTGAGTCCATTTACACAAGTGATTGGATGTATAATATAATTGTAATGGTAAGTCCCTTTACACAAGTGATTGGATGTATAATATAATTGTAATGGTAAGTCCCTTTACACAAGTGATTGGATGTATAATATAATTGTAATGGTGAGTCCCTTTACACAAGTGATTGGATGTATAATATAATTGTAATGGTAAGTCCCTTTACACAAGTGATTGGATGTATAATATAATTGTAATGGTGAATCTCTTTACACAAGCGATTGGATGTACACTATAAATGTAATGGTGAGTCCCTTTACACAAGTGATTAGATGTATAATATAAATGTAATGGTGATTCCCTTTACACAAGTGATTGGATGTATAATATAAATGTAATGGTGAGTCCCTTTACACAAGTGATTGGATGTATAATATAAATGTAAAAGGTGATTCCCTTTACACAAGTGATTGGATGTATAATATAAATGTAATGTTGAGTCCCTTTACACAAGTGATTGGATGTATAATATAAATGTAATGGTGAGTCCCTTTACACAAGTGATTAGATGTATAATATAAATGTAATGTTAAGTCCCTTTACACAAGTGATTGGATCTTTATATAAATGTAATGTTGAGTCCCTTTACACAAGTGATTGGATGTATAATATAAATGTAATGGTGAGTCCCTTTACACAAGTGATTGGATGTATAATATAAATGTAATGGTGAGTCCCTTTACACAAGTGATTGGATGTATAATATAAATGTAAGGATGAGTCCATTTACACAAGTGATTGGATGTATAATATAAATATAATGTTGAGTTCATTTACACAAGTGATTGGATGTATAATACAAATGTAATGGTGAGTCCCTTTACACAAGTGATTGGATGTATAATATAAATGTAATGTTGAGTCCCCTTACACAAGTGATTGGATATATAATATAAATGTAATGTTGAGTCCCTTTACACAAGAGATTGGATGTATAATATAAATGTAATGTTGAGTCCCTTTACACAAGTGATTGGATGTATAATATAAATGTAATGTTGAGTCCGTTTACACAAGTGATTGGATGTATAATATAAATGTAATGTTGAGTCCCTTTACACAAGTGATTAGATGTATAATATAAATGTAATGTTGAGTCCTTTTACACAAGTGATTGGATGTATAATATAAATGTAATTTTGAGTCCCCTTGCACAAGTGATTAGATGTATAATATAAATATAACTGTCAGCAATGTGTTGTGCCTAACGTTGTAACTAATTTTTAAACATGTCCACGAAAACAATATTGCAATTTTACTGCTCTCATCATGAATAAGCATCGTTTGTTTATTTGCTATAGACATTCGTTATAACAGAAGATGCTGGAATTGAACTGGGCACATTTTTTAGTATATTTGAAGATATATCACAAGATCTATCTTGTAGTGAAATAGGAACGCGATATAGCAGCATATTAAAGACAACTTACTGAACATCAAGGGAAGAGATGCATAGTGTAGCACAGACTTAAGACATCCTGCGAAACATGGCCATCGAACGAGCATGAAAATGAGATTTTGTTGTTACTCTATAGGTATCACATGATGTGTCGATCGTTAGCTACATGGTCGTTAAATAGCCAGTACAATAATTAGAGAATAGATACTTTTAATATAGATTCAACAATTGAATTGGCTGCATTGAGTACACACATTGTTAGAATATAAACATTACATGTGTAAAAGCTATGTTAAGTAATATTTTTCTTATAAAATTGATACTCAAGATTTAATGTCGTTTATTTAATTGTAACGGGAACACATTGATATTAAAACGTGGATGAAGGGAGGGGGATAATTGTGCATCTCTGAGTTTGACAATTATTCCTCTTCCTTGTTCAGAATTAAGTTGACGTTACGTGCGTGTAGATTCCCTGTGTTGTGCTCAGTACGCGGTAATATTTGTACCTTCGGGGAAAACATCCAACTTCAACATGACATTAATGAGTACCGAGTTATCTTCCCTCTCGAACACTACAAGCTTGACCAAGCTGGTTAAAGTTTCCAAAGCCACTCCAGGATGGTGGATTATGATCTGTGGACGACTCAGCAGGCGCTATGAAAATATTTAATTCTAAAAAAATTATTTCATTAATTTCCTTTTTGAAATAAAATTATACTTCACTGTTTACTGGACACTATATGTTCAAGAAGGTAAAAAAAAAAAGTCTACTTTGCATATACAAATAACAAGCATGTTTAAGAAAAATTGTAAAGTGTGTATATTCGCCAATGAGGAAAATAATTGGATTGTTTGTATCGTTTAGACCTCACATTTTACCAAGCACATCAAGTACTGAAAGTCAAAACTGTTCCTTTTTTACTTGTTTGTGATCCGTAAAAATACAATTTAGATACATTCTACAAATATTTCTAATATCGTTTACAAAAGGAAAAAATAAATTAATAAAAACCACGCACGAACAAAGTATGTGGTTTTTACTTTGATCTATTCTTTTTACTTTGATCTAAGCAAGTACTTTAATCAATTTTTCCTCTGGGTGTTGTTAACGTATGTGATCATGTTATTTTCAAAATTCTCTTCTTTTTTATTTAGCCATTCAAATGTTATTAAGAGGCGTAAGAAAAATCACAGTTGCAGTTAGGGGAGGCAAATTGACGTAAAATATACGAATTTTACTTCAGTTGAGCTGAAAGAATATTTCATATTTATTTAACTATGTATTAATAAAACATATAGTCACAAATAATAAATGATCGATAGCAACCTTTACATCATTGTGACTTTTCTTTTAGTTGACTGTAAAATAATTTTATTATAAGAATGCTACTGCATTTTTTATTTATATATATACAATAACTGCTGTAGCAACCCATCACAGACAGGGGAGATCAACGAGCTTTTATTTGCAGACGACCAGACATGAAAAACATGAAACCATAGAAGACCTACAAGAACACTAAAATAAACTCAACAGCTCTGGCACAAAATACAGTATGAAAATCAACATTAACAAAACAGTCATGAATGTCGCCAAAAAGAAACAGAACATCAACATAACTATAGAAGGTAGGCAACTAAAATAAATACAGGAATTCAACTACCTAAGAAGTTTAGTCACAAATGATAATTCACAAACCGCAGAGGTAGAATCAAGATGCAACAAAGCTTGTCAAATCATTGGACTGTTATCACCACTTACAGAAGAATGTTGAAAATACCATGGACAGCTAAGAAGAGTAATGAAAATGTTCTGAAAGAAGTCAAAGCAAAAATAGAGCTAATTTCCCATATTAGGAAGAAACAATCATCATTTTTTGGCCATGTAATGAGAAGAGAACAACTGGAATATATTGTAACAACTGGAAAAATTGAGGGACGGAGAGATAGTGGGAAGCAAAGAGAGAAAATACCAGACAGCTTAAGAGAATGGCTTGGCAGAAGGTTAACAACAGAAATGATAAAGAACTGTCGAGATCGAAGGTTGTGGAGAGACTTGATCACCTACGCCAGTAGGCCCTGTACTTGATGATGATGATGATGATGATGATATATCACAACAAATTAAAAATAATCATAATTGGCATAAAAAGAATTGCAAAAAGCACAATTTTTATAAATAGATTGTGCAATTAATATTTTACTTTAAACAAATAATTTATGAATTTATCGAATGAAATTAACGAAGTTAAGTTTACAGTGCAGCACTGTTGCATTAAAGATAAACGAGGAAAAAAAACAATAGGTAACAGTAAAAATATTAACAATTTTACTAATTTAATGACTGTAGATTCCTATGTATACTATTAGTATCATTAAGAGCATTCTAATATATTTTGCACGGAGAGCCAGTCACTGGTATTCCTTTACCCCATTTATAATAATAAATTATGTCAGTAGACAAACAAGCATGCTACAAATGGTGACTGGTAAAGAAAGAGTACAAAAAACAAACTTATCAAGGAGGTTTGGCTTTGACGGCCCGCCACTAGCAAAAAGGAAACTTTTAAAACAGACGTCTTTCTTGAATACAAGGGGTATCTTATGATCTTCTACTATTTCCAGTACAATACATATCAAAACTTGCATTTTACTTGCTCCCTTTGAAATAAAAAAAAATTAAAGTAACGCCCGATAGCTTATACTCACAATGTTTACAAAAGCTCTACCAAAGGAAGCTCTTTAGTGGAACCCAGAAAGGCGAAACTACTACATATGGACCACGAGAGGCAGGGTATAGAATGATTGATATATATATATATATATATATATAATAATAATAATAATAATAATAATAATAAAAGAAATAGCTTCACGTTAGAGTATTTTTAAAAAATTAGCCCTGGGTAAATGTTAGTGTCGATTTTTATTGTTGCAAAGCAGACGAAGAGAATTGATAATGCTGATGATGATTATGATGATGATGATGGGGGACTCAGGAGAGATCATACAGCGTGGCCTCATTGCCTTCCTGAATCACAGTTTGAAAGCTGCACTGTGAAGTCGGACTCTTGAGATAACACGGACAAATAAATTAGTGTGGTTACGAATTATAAAAAGAAGGAACTCATGCTGGAAATCAAAGAACGTTAACGGATGAAATTGCGGACGAAATCAACCATGTAGCAAGCAATAGAATGATCATGTTGATTCAGCAAATATTATGAACAAATATAGCATATTGAGGATGTCTATATTTTTATCAATCACAATCAAGGGGGAGGACGGGAGACTAGAGTCCCAGATGATATAAGAGTTGAGGAAATTGTGGGTTTGTAATGATTTTTTTTTAAGTAGAAAAGGCAAAAACAATTGTTTAAATAGCATTTACGATAGAATGGATCATTAACGTAACAGAGCTCATTGATCTCTTAGAACTTTCATGTTGTGTTTCAAATAACGGACGCAGTTTATCAATCACAAAACAAATCACATTGTGATATCGTGCGGAGATAGAATGGACGACTATCATTAACACCAACAAACGTTTCACAAATTAAAGTATATAAATTCGAAGCATGTAAAATACAGCACAATGATCGTTGCAGAAAAAAAAATAAAGTAATGACTAGTAGCACAAAATGCATGAACAAGAAATAACAATGAATAAACCAGAGGTCACAAGATCTACGATATAAGGTGCTTGAGAAAGATCACAAATGACATAGGAGAGATTGAATGTTCAATGTGAAACTCAGAGAGCTGATTGAACCGTGCTTGGAATATATATACACACAACAATGACATGTTTCGGGGATTTGGTAAGAATGAAATCAGACCACACAATATTAAAGGTTTTCTACCTCAAAATATCAGGACAACAATAACAGGAACAAGAGATAAACCAAGAAAGAGATAGATACACGTGGTAAAAGACATCCGCAAGAACCGAACCATTTATATCTTAACAATGTCCAGAAACGCCCAAAAACAATTCTACATCTAATATGGGAAGCGACAAAAAAAAAAAAAAAAACAGGCAATTCATTTTCTGAGACACCATATTATTTTATACAGTCCTTCTTTCTCCTGTAGTGCTTCAAGGAAACAAGAGAGGGACAAAAGAAGAAAGATCAAGAGGTTGAAGTAGAAGTGGGTAATGACCCGTGATATACTTCATGTCTTAGAGCAGTAAAAGATAACATTTAACCGTACTAGGCGACGATATTTTTAGGCGAGTGGACCAGTGCTCTTCCAAGGTGTTACTACATTTCCCTGACTTGGTGAGTATTTATCAACCGGGTCAACTGAAATCGTTATGCTGCGTTCGAATCCGCGTCCACTTATTCGCCAAGCCAGCATGTTACACCAATACGCTATTTGCTCATAAGAAATTAAAAGTTAAGGAAATTTTTTTTTAAATCATTGATCAATTAGGCAAGCAAAAAAATATGTATTTCCGATAACTTTACAATAGTGCATCGATCGTTACAGAATACGATACACCAAAGTATGTGTGGGAATATGTAATTATCAGCATAAAATATTAATGTCAGAGGTCTATATTTAATATGTCTACGAGACATGCACACTACATTAGAAATTATTTTCATAACATCCATATTACTGAAATAGTACAGACATATCATACCTGCATTACATATGGTATGAGATTTGTATAAAATTTAAGTCACCATAAAAGTCAACACAAATAGAAAAATGGCAGCTTATTTATATTCGAGCCATGGACTAAGCAATGTTTACTTTGAACACCACGATATCTGTTATTGCAGCGAGTTGGCAGATTTTTGAAAATGTTTTCAAGGGTTTGAACATAAATGTTTGTTCACAGTTCGTAAACCTTCGCTGTAGATAAAGTCTTTATTTTGATGGATTCGTTTGTGACCTTGGTAGCTAACTTGTGCAAACGGACGGCATTGGCAAGGATCATTTTGAATCTATGAAGTGGGCTCATTTTGTGTTTAACTCAAAAGCATATGTGCTTTTTAACCAAAGACCTTTTTTGGGGGACTCAAGGAAGATATCCCCGATGGAAGAATAAATTGTACTATTAGTCCCATATATGATTCGCTTCCAGAGGTTTATGATGTAAACAAAGCAGTTTTGTCATTGCAAGTGAATAATGTCCACACCTATAATTGGTCTGGATTGTGTAGCAGCAGCAGCTGTATAGCGAACACAGAAAACATCATAGGATTGTGCTGTTCTGAAACAGCTATGCCATGCTACCCTAGAATTGCCTTTAATGGGATTACTGTGACCACAAACCACTCTCCATGTGTGTGCCACATATTTACACCCCAGAAAGAAATACTGAATATAACAACATCATATGCCGTCTGTGATATTAATGACCACAAACCAGGTGCCTCCTGTATGATTGATACAACTGTTGCACCAAGCACTTCATCAGCAGAACCAGATCTATGGAATGTTAATCTGACATTGTTCTTGAATGATGTCCAAGTTAATGAGACATCAGAATCGTGTGGCAGCAGCTACAAGAAGGGAACAGAGAACATCAAGTTCTGCTGCTATAAAGGAGACTTGCCTTGCTATCCCAGAATTGCCTTAAATGGGATCACTGTAGTTGAAAACTTCTCTTGTATAAACTACACATTCACATCCAAGAGTGAATCAGTGAAGGTCACAAAATCATATTCTCTCTGTGGTTTTACTAACTACAGGTCAGGTGGCTTCTGTTGGATTGGAAATGATAACTTACCACCACTGTGTGTCTATATGTTTGGAATTGGAGTCATCAACGATGGCCAAACATCATCAAGTGCTACGACGATCATCATTTTCGGGAGGACGCGAACTTCCATGGTATATGGTGGATAGGCGGCAGGAACCATTGAAGGCTATGTCTGAAAAGTGTTCATTGTTGCATTTTCTTCATATTCCAAGTCTGGCTTGTTGCAGGAGCTACTGAGTTAAGTGCTCTGTGCACACCGTGAGCTCTGTGTCTCATCCGTTTTGATCCTGTTTCGATATCCCGCTTGTTTACGATGAATGATGATATCGTATGACAGGGAACAGTTGGCTGTGTTCACTTTCTGCGCAGTTTCGCCTTATGTCTTTTGGCGTATGCTGAGACTGCTACGATGGGGACTACAGTTACCTTTCTTTGTTTGGGAGATGTGTTAGTAATTCGGATGATTCCACTGGTACGGGCAGTTGAGCAATTATGGATTTTAATTCGTTTGCAGTGATACCGAGACCTTCCATAACCAATAACCAATAACCAAAACAACGAGCTACTACTAATCAAACAGAGGCATATAACAAATGCTTCTTCAAAAGTGCGGTCAACACGTCTGCAAAAAATAATTGTTCCTGGCACAGTCAAGGTTAATAAAATGGGAACAGACTACTTCCCAATTAAAAAAAAAATATGAAAAAAGTAAAGAAAATAGCATAAAAGAAAAGGACAGTCCTGACTTGATGGATTCATAATTCATAAAACACACCTCAGAGAAAGATAGATTAAAGAATATGGTAGACGAAAACTGTCTACAACTACTCAGATAGTTGTGGGTTAAAAAACATTATTCTTAAGTTCAAAATGACGTCACCGCAGTCAAGGCATTACCCGCTCTGCCGCCCGCTCCAGCAACCATCGAAGTCTTCGTCTACTGATTGTTCCTGCCATGCATTAATAGATGGTGTTTGTCTTCTTTTCCACTGAGGATGCATTTCCTGCTTTCGCCCTTCATGGCACCATGTTTAACAATTCCTTGAATCATAGATTATTTTCAGTTTCCTTGTCTGTGAGAGGTTTTCTTTTAACGCCCTGACAATGTCATATATGTCCATTTTTTAAGTTTCTTGCGCAAAGGCAGATTCCGACAATATCGTCCATCTCATTGCCAACAACTCCCGCGTGTCCAGGACAATATATCCAAGTTAGGTTGTTAAAGTAAGACACGTCGTGAAGGTGCACCCACTCCTTACGGAGTATTGTCATGTCAATTCGACGAAGCGCTTTGTGAATCACTCAATGTTAGCCATGTGTAGGTTCTGTAACAGCCTCAATCTCCATGCGTGTGCTGAAAATAGTAGTCTGGTAGGCTCCTGAAGCTTTCCCTATCAAATTTAATTGAATGTACAACAAAACTCCAGCCGCTATATAACCCTCCCCCCCCCCCTTTCTCTCTCTCTCTCTCGGGGGGGGGGGGGAGACTATAGGTCCCGAAGAATAAAGGTCAGCTGTTCAGTGAATCGACGTCACGAGGTGTTTGGGTCTGAGTTATTATTTTACTCCAATTGAAAAGAAAAAAAAAAAGAAAAATCTATTCGTCCTACCGAGATTCGAACTCACGCTCTCCTGGTTTGGAGCACGACAGGTTATCTATTTGGCCACCCTCTCTAAGATACGGGTTATGAAAAAAAAATCAAAATGCTTTTGAAGTAAAAACAAACAGAACTGTATAGTTCTACTATTAGACAGTCAAGCAAGTCGAAGCATCATTTACTTGAAAACGTCAAAATCACCAATTTCGATAAATTCTCTATTGGTTATTGGTTATGAAAGGCCTCGGTATCACTGCAAACGAATTAAAATCCATAATTGCTCAAATAAATTCTCTATTGCGTTTTGGTATTATCATCAAAGCTCCAGTGGATTCCAAAACGTTCTGATATAATATTAAATATTCTTTTTAAAAAATGGATCTCTCAAAAAGATATCAAGTGACGCTTGCAAACGAATCATTGTAAAGTAAAAAACTGGCACGATGTTAACAACACGCCGACAGTTTTTATATTGTACTCACATGTTTTCATTATTTTTACATTAGGGTATACCTTTCTTCAATTTACTTTCATGAATTTCGTTTGTGCAGCGTACTATAACCAGTTATAGTTTCATATTTACAACCAACAAAATGGATTATGTTTTCTCTAAAATTCACTCACATGCCATTTTTCACTCTGATATTGTTCCGAGTTAATCAAAAGTACTAGTGTGCTCTATTAACACAGTCCAGAAACTTTTTGAAATATTAAACGGAAATATCGGGCCTGTCGAGAATAAACAGAGAACACAGATCCCTCAGACCAGACGAAAATATTTCAATAATAAATCGCTCTTTATCGATCTGAAGCGAACCGAGCATACGATAACAATTAATATTGCAGTTCAACGGACACTAAAGAAAGAAAAGATAAACGACTGCATGAGTTCTATAAAATAAAAACAGCGAAGAAGAATCATTTATATAACTTGAAACTATAGATTTCAATTTATAATTTAAAAAAAATTATAATTGCAAAAAAAAATGTATAGAATTGCTTTCTTCGGATATTTCCCATGTTGATAATGATAATAATAGTAATGGTTGAACAATTATGGATTTTAATTCGATTGCAGTGATACCGGGGCCTTCCATAACCATGACCACAATAGTAATGGTACTGATAATAATAAAATTAAACAAAAGAGCCAATAATGATTTATATAAAATGAATTATATAAAAGGTTCTTTTGAAGAAATAAGTGCTAAGTATATTTGTTTCAGTTATGCCAAAAATAATGAAGAAATGTTTATTTCTAAATGAAATAGTTCTGGTATTAATTAATTTAACTGATCAGAAATGATTGATTTTAAATTCTGGCTATGAGATCGAACCAAGGGTTGCATCTAGACAGGCTCATAATTTCACATTTAATAAGTTATCTTTAAGAATATGAAAATTTGATTCTGGATGTTAATGTAAATGATATGCTAAAATCAGGAAATATTCTTGAAACAAATTGTATAAACGCAATGGAGAAACTAAAAAGCTGATGTCATTGCTAAAAATGAAAGATAAAGTGGAGTGCATCGATGTAATAGATGCAATTTAATCTATCTATCTATCTATCTATCTATCTATCTATCTATCTATCTATCTATCTATCTATCTATCTATCTATCTATCTATCTATCTATCTATCTATCTATCTATCTATCTATCTATCTATCTATCTATCTATCTATCTATCTATCTATCTATCTATCTATCTATCTATCTATCTATCTATCTATCTATCTATCTATCTATCTATCTATCTATCTATCTATCTATCTATATATCTATCTATCTATCTATCTATCTATCTATCTATCTATCTATCTATCTATCTATCCATCCATCCATCCATCCATCCATCCATCCATCCATCCATCCATCCATCCATCCATCCATCCATCCATCCATCCATCCATCCATCCATCCATCCATCCATCTATCTATCTATCTATCTATCTATCTATCTATCTATCTATCTATCTATCTATCTATCTATCTATCTATCTATCTATCTATCTATCTATCTATCTATCTATCTATCTATCTATCTATCCATCCATCCATACATACATCCATCCATCCATCCATCCATCCATCCATCCATCCATCCATCCATCCATCCATCTATCTATCTATCTATCTATCTATCTATCTATCTATCTATCCATCCATCCATCCATCCATCCATACATCCATCCATCCATACATCCATCCATCCATCCATCCATCCATCCATCCATACATCCATACATCCATCCATCCATACATCCATCCATCCATCCATCCATCCATCCATCTATCTATCTATCTATCTATCCATCCATCCATCCATCCATCCATCCATCCATCTATACATCCATCCATCCATCCATCCATACATTCATCCATCCATCCATCCATCCATCCATCCATCCATCCATCTATCTATCTATCTATCTATCTATCTATCTATCTATCTATCTATCTATCTATCTATCTATCTATCTATCTATCTATCTATCTATCCATCCATCCATCCATCCATCCATCCATCCATCCATACATCCATCCATCCATACATCCATACATCCATCCATCCATCTTTCTTTCTATCTATCTATCCATCTGTCTATCCGTCTATCCATCTATCCGTCTGTCTGTCCGCCCGCCCGTTCGTCCATCTATATGCGACAATGTATACACGTTAATTTAAAGGCGAACAACAAAGAGGAGTGAATGTGTATTTTTTGCCATGCATCGTTCACCTTATATATGAAAATTAATGACTAAATAACAAAAGTGTGAATAAAAGCAAGACGAGAACATACATTTGGCGTCGTCAGTGAATGGAAATGGCGCAGAAGGATCACTCAACTTTGATGGCCCAAATACAGATTGATTGATGTAATGAAGTTGATCAACAAAAGGGAAAGAGACTGGCAGAAATACAGAATAACTATTACGAGAAAGCACAAACAATTTAGTCCAAAAAAGATATGCAGTATTTTTGTTGACAAGTGGAACAATAGTAAAACAGATAAATGAATTTAAATATATGGGAACAATGTTAACTTCAGATGATAGATGTACAACAGAGCTGAGATGCAGAATGGCTCAGGCAAAAGCAGCTTTCCAGAAAATGAGGAAGATACTGTACAATCCATTTTTGAAAATAGAAATAAGAAAAAGAGTTCTTAAATGTTATGTAGAGCCACTCGTAATATGTGGATATGAGTCATGGACAATAAGACAACAGACGAGGAAGTCACTGGAGGCTGTAGAAATGTGGTTTTACAGAAGAATGTTGAGAATACCATGGACAGATAAGAAGAAAATGAAAACGTCCTGAAAGAGACCAAAGCAAAAAGAGAGCTAAATTCCAATATTAGCAAGAAACAATCATCATTTGTTGGCTCTGTAATGAGAAGAGACCAGCTGGAATATATTGTGGGACGAAGAGATAGAGGGAAGCAAAGAGAAAAGATAACAGAGAGCTTAAGAGAAGGTCAACAACAGAAATGATAAATAACTGTCAAGATCGAAAGTTGTGGAGAGACATGATCTCCTATGCCAGCAGGCATGGTACTTGATGACGATGAGATAAATCCATATATGTCTCGAGCAACTACTCACAAAGCTGAGTGCTTGTGCATAGATACAATGTGATGTCGATGAGATAAATCCCCATATGTCTCGAGCAACTACTCACAAAGCTGAGTGCTTGTGCATAGATACAATTGATGTCGATGAGATAAATGCCCATATATCTCGAGCAACTACTCACAAAGCTGAGTGCTTGTGCATAGATACAATTTGATGTCGATCTCAATGGCCACATATGAAAGGTGAATAGGAGGTTGCAAAAGATTGAATGTCGAAGAGCAAAGCATGTGTTGTCTGCTGGGACTGTCAACATGGCAGAGGTTCTGCTGTTGCCTTCAGTCTCGTATTCATTTCGTGTTTTAGTTATCAAGAACTAAATTGCAATATCGCAAATAATGGGAGAAATAATCTTTCTTGAAGTAATCACCTGCAATGGCTCTGTAATTTTGGTAAATCTAGTATGCAGCACACTCTTATACCGTGACATTGTATCACAGGGAGAGAAATCACGTTATTTTGTGCATGACAACTGACATGTGAGTAAATGAGATTGTATAAAGTGTTATCAAATACGAATGGATATCTGAATTATTTACGTTCTACTATTCATCATATTCGACTACAGCACGGAAGTTGCGAGTATCGAATAGAATTCAATTTTTGAAACTTACTATAGTCCGTTCAGATTCGTTTGCCGAGATGTTATGATTTATAATTCAAAAAGTTCTTGATGATTTCACATGATTTTTGGCATACGGTGTTAAAATGTCCATGTCACGAGAACATATGTGTTACTCGATGTCTAGCTATAACGGTTTTCTTAAAGCGGCGAATTCCTTTGATCTTTGCCCATGTAACTATTATTTTGACCCTAATCAGGCTTTATCCAGACTCGATCCTCCAGTCTGCCCTCAAGCGGGTCCTCCTTATCTCTCGTCCCGAGGCACTCACCCCTTCCAACCGCCCCCCTTCTGAGAGAACTATACTCACCCTCACATATCATCCTCACAACTTAGCAGCTGTGAGGATACTCAACCGCTACCGTTCCATTCTCCTCTCTGATCCCACTACCCGTCTACTTTTTAGTGATCCCCCGATGATCGCCTTCAAGCGCGACAGGAATTTGGGTGACATTCTGGTTAGGAGCCGTCTCCCTCGCTCCAACCCTCAACACTTCGGTACGGCCCCTTGTGGTCGTAACTGTATCACCTGTGCCTATGTGCTCCCTACTGACTCGGTCTTATTCCCCAATGGACGGTTCGAGATCAAGCATGGCTTCACATGTGTGTCCCGCAACATCATTTATGCCATTATATGCCAACGATGCCACATGACCTATATAGGCGAGTCTGGTAGAAGATTAGCGGAAAGATTTTGTGAACATCTACGTGATGTCCAACAGAATACTGGCACTCCAGTGTCTTCCCATTTCAACTCCCCAGATCACAAGGGCAAAGACGACATCCGTGTCACTGGTATTGTCCTCTGTCACTCTGGCGACCGCAGCCGCTATACTTTGGAAAATCGCCTCATAGTCCAGTATGGTTCGCTGACCCCACGAGGCATGAATGTATCACACTCATACACATAGTCTCCTTTCGGCTGCTCCTCCCCTCTTGCATAGCCCTCTCTACCACCCATGTGGTGGCTCTTTAGTCTATCTACTATGCCACGCTATTCTTAGTTCTTCTCCACTAGTCCCCGTTGAGGCACTTCGGTGTTCTCCTATATACCTTTTTTCTGCGCTACTTAGCCCTCATATGTTTTTATTGCACCACACCCTCATACATCTCACTCTTTCCGCCTTTTGAATACCTGTCATTCTACTGTTCTATTCTTTCTCCTTCGAGTTTGCACACTGACCCGGTTTGAACCCTTCCACACATACGATTGTCCCCGTATGGACGTGCACATGCATGTATGTGTCCATAGGCACGGGTATTGGTATATATATGTATACGCATATACATGCATGTATATGTGCTCTTGCTTGTATGCATACACATGTATGTGTGTGTATTTGTATGTGTATGTTGATATGTATTAGTATGTGCACTTCTTCTTGCACGTGTACATATGTATACACGCATCTGTATGTGTGTATACATGTATTTATGGGCCCTTAGATACTTTCAGATATTGCCTGTGCCTTTGTAGTCGACGTACCTAGATAGCGTTCCCCCCACTCGTGTATTTTTAGAACCCTTCACCACTGACCACAGGGTATAATTTACAGCTACACCCGTGAGAAATTCCTTTCATAGCCTGACCACTGTCCACGACACACAGGGAAGTCAACATATTTCGATTATTTTGTTTTTGATGTTTCATTACTAGTTAGCTATGTAGGATTAGTTTTATTTATTCACATATCTGTGTGTGTATGTTGTTGTTTGTTCCTGCTGAAGGCCTATTGGCCGAAACGTCGTTCGAATCTGTGTCGTCTATTAATCACGTAAAGCTTCTAACATACCATTTTTTATTTTTTTTTCAATTTTTCCTCATTTTGTGCTAAACGGGAAATTTCATATGTAACATTTCTTTATAAAAATTTATAGTGGAAACATAACTATTTTAGGACGGTGCGCATTCAGCCGTGAAGGTCATGCCTATATGTTAAAGAATCAGCTGTGAGATGTAAGCATCTACATAATCCCGCCGGTGTTTATAATATCGATTAACTTTTTTTTAATATAGGTTAAAAAAGGCATCTTTGAAACTGGATCACATTTCTTTGATAAAAAAATATTTTTATAGCGACATTAGTATTCTAAACCTAACTTCAAAAGATCAATGCAAATGAACAATAAGTTTTTGAAAAAAATACATTAATGTCTAGGCAAACGAATCTGAACGGACTATAGAAGCGTATCTATCTATCTATTGACCTTTCGAGCCGTAACCGGCCCATAGGGCGTAGACCAAGATACACCTTCACCTATATGAATTTTTGTTCTAGCAGTTTTCTTTAAAGATATTTTATCAAATCTCGCCATCTGTCTCTGTTCTGTGCAAGCAGTTCTATCTCATTGAGGGAGCCGATTCCTGCTGCTCTTGCCTCTCTCATCAATGTTCTTCTCAGTGTCTCCCTGGGTCTTCCTCTTTTTCTTTTACCTGTTGTTTCCCATATGAGGGCTTGCTTTGCTATTCGATTATTATCTCTTCTCATCACATGTCCAACGTATGACCATCGTCTTTTCTTGTCGTCACCGGTGTTAGCCGGTGTTTCCAAAATGGAGGAATTATTTTTCTCCGGCTTGGTATAGAACCGTTGATCAGAGGTTAACAAGCCGCTATCGTAAAAACGATGTTGTTAATGAAACGAAGCGTATCTACATAGTGCTTAATTGTGGGTGTTGTTCGTTATGTGTATTTGCAAACATGAATTCAATTGGTTACAATTAGTGTGGCCGTATTTCTCAATGATTTTGTCAACATGGTACACCTTTTTCTTATTCGTATTCTTCACAAGTTGTAACAATTCGGGTTTTAAATATGTGTCGTCAAATTTGACATTTTCATTCGCAAGCCATGTCCTAATTTGCTCTTTTGTATTTGATGCAGTAGGCACTTTGTCCCACCTTGAATTCCCTAAGGAAGTGCTGATATAGTAAAACAGTAACCTTTTGCATAGTTATAAATTTGCATTTCAAACTCATTGTAATTTAGATATAAATGTTGGTATTTAAAGTCAACAAATTGTCTACTGAGTCTTCACAAAATTAATAAAGATACGCCTTCACTTAGGTAATTAATGCCCAGGCCGTGGTGCGTCATGTCGTTCAATAACAATTCAGTTTTGTGCACGGGATTTTCCTGAACTTAGTGTTTCTGCAATAGCCAAACTATTTTACGTCAACGACCGCACCAAATTGATGTATATATCCTAAAATGGTGTCAAATTCGAACAGGGTGAATTTAATATAGCCTAAAGAAGAAAACTTTTAAACTAGATCAAATTTCTCAGAGCAAAAAATATTTCTATAACGACATCAATATTATAAGATTACATGCAAAAGTTGGGTGTCCGGTTAGCGCAATCGATAGGCGGTTGGCTTACACGGCAACAGCTGGGGTTCGTACCCTGGCGAGGACACCTGGGTTTTACTAATTCCCTAAAAATTAGTAGGAGCCGCGATAGCTCAGTGGTTAGTGAACTGGACTACTACGGACAAGGGGTAGGGTTCGATCCCAACCGACGGCTCCGGGTTCACCCAGCCTTAAATGGGTACCGGATTTTTTCTGGGAAAGTAAAAGCAGCACGGGCGTAATACCGACCACATTACCCCAAAAATCATGTGCTGAAGGTCTGTAAAATATAGGGTCACTAACACCATATTTCCCTATACGCCACTTGGCGTGACGGGGGGGGGGTACTTTACTTTTTTTTTACATGCAAAAGTTGAAAGCAAAATAACAAACGGTTATCACGTAAAGCTAATTCAAGTGTGATTATGAATTATAGTTCAGGCTTAGTTGTCCATCCCAGCGGAAGGTAAATGGGGGGAGGGGGGGTAGAGTAGGATCTTCAATAGCTCTGTTTAAATAATGTGGATGCTTTCAGATCAAGTGCTTCTTCGTCATTTGTTTGATTTGTATATGGAGAATTCATCGATCAGAAGTTCGTGCTAAATAAAGAAGTAGAAAACCATCTTCAAAATACAGGGTGGTCGTAAAGTCTCACTACACTTTGTATATAGAACACATTTAAAAAAAAAAAAGTAAATGACGCCTTCAACAAATGTGCTTAAAAAGTCATTAAATTAGTTACAATAGTTAGTACTGTTATGCTATAATGCTGTTTTGAGTAATCTGGAAAGTACCAGTAGAATATTCATTGCAAAAAGTGTTGGAAATGTCCATCACGGGCTTCAAGTCATGACTGTACACGTCTCTTTATATTGTCAAATACCTTCTGTAACGTGTCTGTTATTTCTTGAATGGTAATTTTGATTGATTCTTTCAGGTCATCAATTGTGCGTACATTATTTTTGAAAATATTTACTTTCAAGAAACCCCATAGATAATAATGTAATGGAGTTAGATCTGGAGAACGAGCAGGTCAGATTCCATGTGATATTATACGATTTGCGAAAATTTCTTTAAAAAAATGCAGTGATACTCTAGCTGTGTGTGCAGTTGCACCTTCTTGCTGGAGCCACGCATCCACAATTTCATGTTCATTGAGCTGTTCTAAAAAGGGTTCCAGTATGTCAGCACGGTACCGATCGGCATTAATAGTGTTGTTAAAGAAAATTTGTCCATTTAAACTTTTTCTACTGACATCACACCATACCCCAATTTTTGCTTCGCGTTGAGGCACTTCATGAATTGCATTGGAATTAAAATTGCTCAAAATACGATTATTTTGGCTATTAACGTATCCAGATAGATGAAACCATGCCTCATCACAGAAGAATGCTACATCAAGAATTGATTCGTCTTCTTCAGCTTAAAATGCCTGAAACCACGTGCAGTAATTGACCCTGGATTGATAGTCACACTGTTGGCTCAGACAGAACAGAAATCCTGCATGGATAAAAATGTAACCGTTGTTTAAGAATTTTATGCGCTGTGCCCACTGATACGTTCACTTGTTGTGACATTTTCCGGACTTGCTTTGACTTATCAAAATTATTCTTCGACATCTAGACGTCTGTCTTCAGGCATAGCAGGCCAACCAGATCGCGGAGCACCTTCCACATTTCCCGTAGCACGCAACTTATTTAACAAATTTCTAATGGTAATATGACGAAGAGGTTGTTTATCAGGAAATCTTGCTATCAATCTTTGAACAACCATCCGTGTGTATCGACTGCCATTTCGAAACACTTGTTCAACCAAACAAATTCTTTCTTCCGTTGATAACATCATTCTGTTTTGAGTGCAAATAATTACTCCAGCAGACGACAGCCATTCACTGCATTTTGCTTCACGATGTACAGCACATTTTTGATGACGTCATGATCACGCCATTTACTTATTTTATTTTTACAAATGTGTTCAGTAAACAAAGTGTAGTGAGACTTTGCGAACACCCTGTATAAAATAGCGAGTCCTTATAATTTTCTCACAGGAAAGATAACACGTGTTCAGGATTTAGTGTTCACGTTGAGCATGTAAGTACGTGTGGCATGTAAGTGTAAGCTTTACATCGCTCCCTGGACTAAATGTTATAATGAAAAGTTTAGTTCCTACCATAATTAACCGACTTCATAAAATTACACATTGCGAGTGTTGCCGAACTGGTATACTTGGGCTGTGCCTTCCTAGCTATTACGGAATAGATCGAGGTGCTAATGAACATTATTCCAGTAATGTGTTGATGGATCTAAGAGAGAAAAAAAAAGAAAAAAAGACAAACAATGAAAATAAAACGTGCGGTTGTTCACTTGGACTCGATCACCCTTCATTGAGGACTCTCGCATTGATCTGTTCTAATAGTTGGCACTAATCTCGCTTTTAATGTCTGCAAAATGTCTGACGGTTAAATAATTCAGTCCACCAGTGCACAATAAAATCCACCAAACACAATGAGATGTGATTACCAGGGCTATGGTTTGATCTAATGGGAGGAGACAGCGACAATTATTGACTTCTATTTACTCCAAGGATTGCTTTGTTCGAATTTGTGAGAGTTCTTGCGTCCATTCGCGATTGAAGGCAGCAATATTTGATTGTTGACGTGTCAAGTTTTCATGATTATTAATTTCATTGGTTTTTAAATTTGTTTGTTGTAATGGAATTTCGACATCGTGTCAAACTCATATTCAGCATTATATTGTTGTCTTTGCCTTATCTAATATTGCACATTCAGGTATAACTCACGATTACTTTTCTCTATTTGCTTGTGTTCCTTCTACTATTATTGTTGTTGCAACAAATTACGAGGTTCGGTCAAAAGCTTTGCATTTTACTAAGAAATTGTGAGAGCAGACGGAAAATATGTGTATCATTGTGCAGACACTACTTGTTAGAATATCCTAAGAGTACTTTGCGCGCAAGATGTCGAATGAAAAAAAATTTGCGGATTTTATCACTGAACTAAGGATAATCAGAATATGAAGAAGGCGAAGAAGTTGAGAGAAGCAAGAAAAGCTAAAGTTCATACCAATTTTCAAATACGTGCCTTGGCGCCTTCATGCCAGAATTTGCGACAGACACATGATGTCACTTGATACACCAACTGTATTAGTTTCCCGTTAATATCTTGATTACACGGCACCCTCATTGATCATGTACTTGAGGGTAATTTCAACAACTAGTTCGTCGTTGTAATGATATATTGCATTTCCATCTGCATTGAACATTTCTTAGTAAAGTACAAACCCTTTGGCCGACTCTTGTATATATAGTAAAGATATTTGATGAACAGCTAAAAAAAGAAGACGGTTCGAAATATCCAGGCAGTATGATATGTAACAATAATCAACAGAAATGGGCTCAAGATGAAGTAAAGTATATACAATAATCGGTCAAATAGCACCATTATAAAACACCAAAGAAATCAGAATGGAAACAGAAGGGTGGCTCATCATTATAATCATAAATTCGATTATGATTCACTATCCTAGGATAATAACAAAAAGAAACAACATAAACAATTTGGTCACTTGATACAACCAACTTTGCTAACAGATGTGAAAACAATATTTAGATGTCGCAAGCTACAAAAACACTGCAGACTGACAGTATGTCCTCGCCCAAAATGGTATAAACATACAGAAAATGACAGCAAAAGCTGCTAACCACACATCAAGAGACTTGAAACTATCTTACACCTTGTCGCTAAAATCCTACTTTGGAAGGAAAAGAGAATAATTATAAGAACCGCAACAATAAAATGTATTGTCTCAATATCTGTCAAAATATTTCTCGTTTTTATTTTCCTCATTTCACATTATACAATTCCTAGTCTCAAGGGAGATCAAAATTCAAAGCTCTTGCTCATATTGTGTTCTAAATCATTATTATTTGATTTGATTGATTTCGTTGTCCTTCGCTTGCCTTAAGCTATGCGTTTTCTCATCGTCTTTCTTATAATCTGCATAGAACTATAAATCGCCCACTCAATGTAGAATAACCGGTTTTATTTATTCTCTCTCTTTGTATCAATATAGTTTCAGTATTGCGAACACGTGCGCTTATGATTGTACCAATGATTTTCCTTTCTATGTTGCATCCAGTAACTTTTCTCAAACAGTGCAATCATACGATGCCTAACTTCTGCTTCTGATATGTTCTCAATGATCTTCTTTGTTTCATCTATTCTAAGTTGTTGTTGCGTTCGCCAGCTTTCATCTCTGACGAAGTCTCTAGAGACCAGGAACTGAATTATGCGCGTTAATCCATTTTTCCCTGGCAGCCGTGTGCACAGGGGTCCCTCGCCACACAGGCAGATAACTCCGACTTCGGAGGTACTCAAGTTTTTTTCCGTTGATGAGTAACTGACGTTTCAAGCCGAGTCTCGCTGCTGAGACCAGGGGTGGATACCGCAGAGAGAAAACATAAATAAAATCTCGACCGGTGTAGCCGAGATTTGAACCTACAACCTTTCTGTCTCGAGGCCGGCGTCTTGCCTCGAGATCAACAAGTTCCCCAAGGACTGGAAATATGAGGAAACTGCAGCAAGGAACACTTTGCATGCATCTATTCTAAGTGAAGATATTTTGTATTATATGTTTATTAGTTAAAGCTTGTTGTATGTCATTATTGCAGGAATCTTATTGTCCGTTGAGATTTTGATCCCATTCTTGATCAAGGACAAACATGTCATAGTTTATGAATCCTACAACAGTTGCGATGGTCTTTGACTCACTTAACAAAGGTAGTTAAGATCATACTAAATATATATATATATATATATATATATATATATATATATATATATATATATATATATATATAAACATATTATAATTTCATTTTTAAATTTTGCTGAACAGCGGTATAAAGTTGGAACAGCTGTTTGTGACAGATACTTTACTTGTCTTGGTCATTTGCCTCTTTTCAAAAATATAGCATGCATATGATTTTTGTTCATTAGAAGTTCATTATAAGAATTTACAATCTTGAAGACTAACAGCAATTGTGATTACAAATATAAATAATGGACGCCATAAAGTCTTTCGTTTATTAATGTTTAATAAAATATCATAGATACACAGACTACTTTAGTTGAAAACATACCATTATGTGGATGGATCACAAATTAAAACCACTTCCTTAATTAAAATGATAATTTTAAAAATGAGAGGCATGTACAATCTTGAATACATCACTAATATATAGTGCAACATTTCCAATATTATAACGAACATATCACTTTTATATTAAATCAATTCGTTTGTGAGATTACTCAAATAGATCCTCAAACTCGAAGACTATTTTTTATTTTTCTCAAATAGAACACGGGACTTAGGTCTTTCTCCGGGGGACTGGATGTCAGGTCATATGACAACCCGGAAATCATGTGTTACTGGGAGAAAAAAACGATCGCTGCAAAGGTGACTTCACCCGGGAATTCTTGTGTGTGAAATAATCATTGTACATATATGTCACAACGAGAGCGTTGTAAACGTAATACTATTACAAATACGCATTATTGTATGTATGGTTTGGGTAGAGTCATTGCAGAAGTCATCAATACGTAAGGTCACCTTTGTCTAAGTCCAAGGACATGCGGGAGCAAGGAGAAATGAAAGAGCGGACAGGTTGGCTAGCTGCGCTATCGTTGAGAACGGTCAACCAATGAATCGGGCGGACATCATCAGTGCCCACCGGGAATTGGGAAGGACACTGGACTTCGACAACCATGAGTCCACGTCACTCCTTCGGATGAAAGAGATGGGAGTTAAGATGACCACAGCCAGAAACGAGAAACTTAATGGGCGTGTAAGAAGACTAATCAACCAACACAGAACTGGAGTAGTCAGTTGCTGGAAACTTCAAGACTTCCTGAGGAAGGGATATGAGCACCTATGGACATGTTCGGAGTGCAATGGTGAAGACCCCCTAATAACTCAATAACACACACTTTTCTTACAATGTGTGCTTGTAGGAACATGTCACAACAACTGCAGAATGAAGGTCTATAACATTTATTTTTTTCGCATGGTTTATGCTTGTCACAATTATGAAGCAGAAATTAAAGCAATAAAGTTGGCAATATAATAACAGCTGAAAAGTAACCTTGACACACAGTCTGTATAGTCTTTGACAGATGCAAGATCAGCACACAAGGCACTACAATCCAGAAAATTACCAATTCTGCAGACTTTATGAGCTCCAGTAGCGTCCCCTCCATCTCTAAGGTAAGGTACATGCCCAAGTCCCTGGCCTCTTGTCATATTCTTTTGACAAGCGCAGTCGATTCACCTTAGAGAATCGTGTGATCACCCGCATGGGTTGGCTCATCCTCAGGAAATCATTCTCCTTTTTTTCTCCCACTTTCCCGTTCCTCTATTCCCCTCTCCCTTTTGATCTCCCTCTCTCCTCTTCATTCTTGCCTCCCCGTCTCCTGTTTTGGCCTTTTACACCTTGGCGAGATTCCTCTGACCATACCCCGGGTCTCCATTCCATATTTATAGGTACGTTGGCACCCATCAAAAGGAGTCATGATTCCTCTTTACAAACATATCATTATAATCCTTGTCAATACATATTCGGTCTAATTCTTCTCATTTACTGTATATTCTAATGCTACCCTACTCTCTTTTGTTTCCCTTTATTCCATTTTCACATAGATGCAATAATATTATTTCTTTCAGACACACTATCATCCCATCCGGCCAAGTAGATCGCACCACGTGTTTGTACACCGTGTTTACACCGGTCTTCCTTGATCCCCATTTTTCGCCGAATTCTTCCCCTTTGTTACTCGATGACACGTCTGGCTTTGTTTGCTCATGTTTTCACACCATAGTATAGATTGCTTTATCTCCGCCGATACCCATCTAATTCGTGGCTACCATTCACACCTTGTATCACCTGCGATTCCTGTCTCTCGGGTCTAATTTTGTGACTAGACCCCCCCCCCCCTTTCCCCCGCTCTTACGCCTCACCACATCGGCATCCGAATTCATTCAGTGTACTTCTGGATGGTCTCAGATAAGTCTCACATTAATTTAACAATATTTTTTAGCTTAGCTCTTTCACTACGGACGCTTTTTATCACTCCAGCGGTAGAGATTTCAAAAACAACATTTTTCATGGTTTTAAATGTCAACCTACGTGTTTATATTATTTAACACTTAATATCTGAATAATTAGATAATTCAACAAGAAATTATATTTCATCAATACCAAGATAATACAAGGCCTAGATAAAAATATGGTTTGATTGATGACAGTTTACAATAATCAATTTGAGAGAGACGCACTGTGCGGCTGAACGTACATGACCGAAATTGGCGCATCGTGCGTCGAAACCTACCGAAAGAGTTAAATATTTGTATCTCTCCCTTTTATTTTATTATCTAATTTTGTTACCTTTGATCTTATGCTCGAACCT
The DNA here is from genome assembly GCA_032433765.1 of Megaustenia siamemsis. Classification (NCBI taxonomy): domain Eukaryota; kingdom Metazoa; phylum Mollusca; class Gastropoda; order Stylommatophora; family Ariophantidae; genus Megaustenia; species Megaustenia siamemsis. The sequence goes on from JAVIAB010000092.1 coordinate 104,212,146, forward strand.
ATATCTTCATCTTTGACTTACTTATCACGCTCATTCCTAATGTAGTAGAGGTTAACCTTATTTCGTTGTCTGTTTGTGGTAGTCTCGTTTTCTGTAGAAGGCCGCATATAGGCCGAAACGTCAGTAATTTGTTGTGTTATATTTTTATAAAGCTGTCACCATGCCTTGGAGGAGTGGACGTTACACTCCACCACTTGTTCATTGCATATATAGATAATAGTTCAGGTAAACGACAGACATACAGACAGATAGATTACGACAGATAGGTAGTGAACTTATATATAGATGTTGGCCATATACTGCGAAGAGTTAAAAGCAAAAAATGCTACGTCTAGATCTACGTTCTTCACTGCTTATTACAATGGGACAAAAAAATACTATAGACACATAACCTCGAGGAGGCAAGTATATATCAAATATATTATATTATATTACCCGACTTGACTACCGACGTTCGGACAACCCGTGTTCGATTCCCGCTGGGAGCAGTGTGAATTGTACTCGTGGTTGGAACAAAAAATACCCCCCCCCCCCCACGGTCGACCCAGCTGTTGGCAGAAATGGGTACCAGGGTATTACCATGGGAAGGTGAGGAATGTTGCTTCTCATCTGAGTTTCGATGCTTGAGGCGACACTATACAGAAATCTCCGAACATTTCTGGATAGGCGGCCGAGCACATATGGGTGTAAACTCGCGTGCTAAGACGCCGGTTCAAGTCTCGTACTTTACCTTTACCTATATCAAATATACAAATATTAAATCACAAAGTTTAGTTTTGATTGAATTACATAATAAAAGAGTGCTTTTAACTTGTTAATTGTAAAGTTATAAATTGTTCCCACTAGTAAAGCTAAATCAGCCTTGTGTTATAGGCAGTACAAATTAACAAAAATCTTGAATAAAAATAAACAGAACATAACTTTGTTAATGCCTTTTTTCCATCTTCACCACTTGAGTTCTAACGTGAAGTATGCAAAAACAACACCAACAGCAAAACAGAAATTACATTTCTAAAATAGACTCTCGTCAGTCAGCGTAACCTTTCACTCATCAGCCGATGTAGCTTCTTGCAGTCCCGGATTGTTAAATATTAATGACGCTAATAAAGTTAATGCAGTCATGATTACTTCCGATCCCATTATTACGGTTAGCAATTAGCTCCATTTGCATGGGAAGCGTCAAACATTTATGGCAAAAAAATGAAGGATCGCGAATATGACAAAGATATTTTAAAAGACAACAGAATATAATAGATTTGATGAAAGCAGAAGGTTGAGTATAACTAAAATACCATTCAATATGAGGTCTTTGAACACAGTACATTTATTTACATTACTTAGGACAGTCTCGTCATAATGACCAGTGTTGATAGCAAAACATTTCTGTACTTCCGTAAATAAAAATCAGTCAGCAAGAAGTTGACATGAGGGAGGATCAAGAGTGTGTGTTGCCAATAATAGCATAGGAAAGACATACACGCCGTGTTAATGCCGTGCTGTCGATTCACACAATCAGTAGTAATAGCTCTAAAGAGTAAAGTGCAGGGTTTGAAGATAGATATTTAATCAGAATTTATATTTGGGCTTAATCGTTGTTAAAAATAAAGGTAACGATTCCATAGTAGATATGTCGGAATCATGATGTGTCGTGCCAGCATCGGTGGTTGGCTACCGTGTAGTATTGTTCATATCTATCCCTGACGGTACTATTTGTTGTGACTTTAATACTGTCCCGTAATATTTTAGTCTGCTTTTATTCTTTCTTGTCTCTGCTTCTTTTACTCTTTATTTAAACTACTAATATATTGTCATAGTGTGTATCGTTTTTCCATGTTTGTAATTTTATATGTGTATATGTGTGTGCTGCAGATGTTGTTTTAAGTTTTTTTTTTTAAACTAGGTTTGAATACGTGATCAAAGAGCTTTCTTTCAGTCTCCTCTTCTTGACCATTATGTTGATCATCATCAAAGGTTTACTTTTTTCATTACGTTTCGCCGTAATTTGCGTTATGCCGATTTCGGTCGCGTACATTTCGCCGCATGAGTCACTCTCAATTTGATTGGTGTGAACCGTCATCAAACCGTATTCTTTTACATGTCTTGTATCATCTTGGTATTGGTGAAATCTAATACCATGCTCTATTATGTAGAAATTCATATACAATATGTTATTAGATAAATAAGAACATGATTAATATTTACAACCATGAAAATGTGTCTCTGATATCTTTTCGGTTGTGTTGATGAAAGCCTTTCGTACTGAAAGAGTTACGCGAAGCATGTCCAATGACAGGTGAGCAACACTATACCAATGTTTTGAGAATTCAACTGTTTGTACTCATTTATGAGTAATTAATTTTTACAAACAGCTTACAGACTGTGTATTTACTGCACTGCTTTCAAAATGTGTCCAAACAAATTATATTTGACTTTGAAGAGCGGACGGAATAAGATGTAACACATGCCCCATTGTCAAGTAGAAATTGTAAGTAGTGTGTTAACGAGCTAGAGTTACAATATTTACCTAGTACGATCCACTCAACCATGGTTTATTAAATACTAACGTTTTCTCTTCTATTAACACAAAAAAAACAATTATACACGCCAAACATGAATCTTGACGTATGGGAAATGTTGACGTTATTCCCAATAATAATCCATGCTCGTCAGCTGGCTTCTATAATTATAGGTAATATGGACATTATCATTTCGGGCCTCTCTACTTTTTCAAAGCTGAAAATAAAAACAAAATAAAATTGAAATAAATAAAACCACTTTAGTTCAGGAAAACAGGCTGCGTGAAAGTCGAAAACGGTCATTGGGAAATATTTACCCCATTGAGAATTTGACCTGGTCAGCAGATGTGTAGAAGAATTAAACATGTTCAAAATATTATTACTAACCAGTAGGTAGGAAACTCACAGTATTTTATGGAAATATTTATAGAAGAAAACGAAGCTGATATTTTTTTCTATAAATCGTTAGGTGGGAAGTAGAGCAAAATATATTTCCTAAACTATGACAGTTCTACCCAAATCTGAGAAAGATAAGATATGTTTCGAAGCAAAGGAAATGTCTTCGTCCCATAGACACTAATTTTGCTGTTTGTAGCCATAATGAAGCTCAAGCCATACTTCATGTTCCAATGACATTAATATCATGTTTCACGTTATTTATACAATTTACGCCCCACTCACGGTCGCAAATACAATCATGTCAAATTTCATGGATAAAAACGAAACGCGTTGAAGACTTCAAGGCTCTAGTGTAATGCAGCCCAGTTCACGTCTCCCGTGAATGCCCTTCACTGCGCCGTATTTAACTCTTTGAATGAACAGAATTGCAATAATTGTGTTTTACGATCAAGTATTTGAGGAAAAAAAGTTTATAGAAACATATGCTCACCTAGTAAAAAAGGAAAGGACTTCATTGACGCCTGAAGGCATATAAGGAATAAAGTATCAGTGCTAATACTGTTAAAGCACGTTATATGGTTCACGGGAGGCGGCCCCACTTTCCAAGAAATATCTCGAGCACCCTCAGGAGCACGGGAGCCACGATAGCTCAGTGGTTAGTGAACTGGACAACAAAGGACAAGAGGTAGGGTTCGATCCCAACCGACGGCTTTCGGGTTCACCAGCCTTAAATGGGTACCGGATATTTTTCTGGGAAAGTAAAGCGGCACGGGCGTAATCCGACCACATTGTCCCAAAAATCATGTGCTGAAGGTCTGTAAAATGTATGGTCATCAACACCATATTCCCTATACGCCACTTGGAGTGACGTGGGCTCTTTACTTTTTTTTTCACCTCAGGAGCACGGTGAACCATAGGGTCAGGTAGACCATCACATAAATCACCCACTGTAAATTGAACTTTGAACCTTTTCAGGACAATTGCGAACAAGTATATATAGTATGGCCCATTTCGTCTTGTCAGACTGTCTAGTGGAGGCTATTTTTTATTAATTTTTTTTTTAGGTTTTATTATGAAATCTATTATTTCTGTCGAAATTGCCAACGAATACATATTTGTAAACAATATAATAATAATGTCTTGTGTAATCGGTGCAGTATTCTGTGTTCTTTATTTGTCATGAGTAAGTTATTGTGTCACACATTCCTAATTCCAACTACTTTTTCCAACATACTTTGACGTATCCGTGAATTGTATAACATTCTTCTCCTTATATATTGCAATATGAGTGAATTCTATTACCGGAAATTAAAGTACTGAAGGAGATGATGCACCCAATTGTATATGTCGTAAATTTATTGTCATCGGATCTCATTTTCTGTTGCATCATTTAACCCACTCCTCCTGTTTTTTTCGAACTTTCCAGAAAGAAAAGACCGAAATTATGGCCATGATCGGTGGGATGCAAATTGGTAAGATAACAAGCATTGCTTTAAATTGAATATAATAGACTAGTGAAAACGTGGCGGATTGTACCAACAATACAAGAGTTAACCAAAGTTGAGTGCAGTCAGTACAGCATGGGACGGCATGGCACGATGTAAGTAACTTCAACAACAACAAAATCGCATTCGCACCTGTCACAGCTTACGATATTGATGTCCAACTTTCATAACCGGTCGATCGGTTGTTGTTTTTACCAGGCTCAAGATAAATGGCTGCCTGGATCTTCCATCACATTAGATGACCTTATTTGCGGTTTCTTTATTAAGGCCACTCGGGTTTGTGGGGTGTTGGGATGCGACAGTTGAGAGGAATTGCGCTTGCAAGTGTGGTGATTTCCTACGCTTTTGTTTGCTCATGCTTGGGTATTGCTTTTTTTTTCTTTCTTTCTTGTTGAAGCCAAAAATCGATTTACTCCAAATTTACTTGATCATGTCAGCATCCAACTGCACGAGCCAGTAAGCAATATCCCATGTATTGGAGATCCATAGCATGCTGTCCATAATATGTATTATATATTCTTGAATCCAAGAATGGAAAGAAAGATAAACCGTCTTTACGACTTTTTACTATTACTGTGGTCTGCCGGGGGAAATTGTAGGAGCAATAAGCAGTTACTTAAAACTGTGCTCCCTTCGTTGGCTACATTAATATTGTTAGTAGATATAGTGTGGATCGAAGAAACCGTTTCAGTTCGGATAAACTGTTATCTTATTTGATAAGTAATGTGTTAGAGCTGAATGAAGCCAAGCCAGGTTAAAGGTCGACATGGAAAGCCCTGGGTGTTTTAAACCATAACGCTCACCGCTTATTGGATGATGACACATGACATTGTTTATTGTCATTGCCATAAGATAATAACACATATTTGGTGTTTTAGCTTTGCTGATTAAAAAAAAAAATCCACCAACTCTGAAAGGTCTTCAACAGGGAACAAACATAAACAAATCAGACAACAGATTTCAAATATTTTTTCTCTTATATAAATTGGTTACTGTATTTATCCACGCCAGTCTGTCCAAGCGGTTCTCATAATCTGTTCTTGCATTTGTATTGCCGTTAGTTCAGCCACGCTCGTAATTGTTTTCTCAATGCAGACTTAACAACCAGGAGCAGTCACTGTCGTTTTCAGATTAACATAATTCACACATGTGGTACTTTCTTTCACTTCACAATACACTTCACACATCTCAGATGCATTCCTTAATTAAATTACAAGTGTTTCACTCATTGCTTATTTTAATTTGTATTTAGTAATCTGCATTAATGATTGCTGGTAACATTTTCAAATGAGAAATAATTATGGAAGTAACATATCTTTTCCCTTCGTCATAGCTCCAATATGACATACATGGAATTTGGTGTTAGTGCCAATTCTGTTTATTTTTCTAATACTAGGAACATGATAGGATAGTGTGGTCATCACTACGGTAGTGACGCATCTTTCATTCACAAGAAAAAAATCTCTGGTGCCCGTTTAGTAAACGTGAACTTAGAAAAAATTAATAAGAGGTATTGGCATGTTTACAACACTTCGAGCAATTAGGGGAGTATGGGTTTGATCCCACTTCGGGTTCCCTGTTGATCTCTGTTTTTATTTGTTACTGTTTGTATGTGGATTTTTCCGAGTGTTATAAACATGCCGTAGTCCTTTATATATTTTCTCGTCTTTCGTCTCGGAAGTTGTCATTCTTAATGAATATTCATTTATTGATTTATTGTTGTTGTCTTCAGTCTTGAACTAAGAAGCTGGTCTCTTGTCGCCAGCAGACGACACACTAGCTAGATTGCTACCGAAGTATTTCTTCTATAAACTGATAAAATACTGTCAAACATCTTCTTCTTCTTCTACCTTTTTAGCTCCCATTGGAGCATAGGTCTATCAACAAACACTTTCCAAGTCGTTCTGTTTTTTTGCAATTCTTTTAAGATCATTCCATGTCTTCCCCATCATCTTCATCTCTGCTTCTGTCTGTCTTCTCCAAATATTCCTTGGTCTTCCTCTTTGTCTTTTCCCTTGGGGATTCCAAAAAAGGGCCTGTTGTGTAATACTCTCAGTTGGCTTCCGTAGTGTGTGTCCTATCCAGTGCCATCGTCTTCGCTGTATCTCTTTATCCACTGGTGTTTGACTGGTACATTTCCATAATTCTATGTTAGTGATTTTGTCCTGGCATTTCCCTCCTTTTATTCTGCGTAAACATCCATTATTGAAAGTCTGTATCTTCGTGATTGTCAATTTTGTTGTTCTCCATGTTTCACAGCCATATAATAGGACCGCCTTAACATTTGAGTTGACAATTTTTATTTTTGTATTTAACCTAATTTCTTTGGATTTCCATATGTTTCCCAGTGCAATGAAAGCTCCTCTTGCTTTTGATATCCTTATTTTGGTATCACTGTCAAACATATTCACATAATTTTTCTGGAGATAAAAGTCTTCGATAAAACGTGTGTGAAAATTGAATGCATGGAGAACATGATTTCTCTTTCCTTTTGTCCATCTCTTGAAAATACAAAACAACTTCCTCGGTCTTGCCTAATATGTTCAGTGCGATACTCACTGCAGGCTTTTGAGACGGTTTTCAATGACAAAACTGTTCGTTTTTTTTATTTTAGAAGCTGTAAACTACAGTAAACTACAGTACAATATATAAAACTGAAATCAACATCCAGTTTTGAAATTCCCACTCTGAGGGAATGATTATGAGGCGTACTTTTCAAAGTGACAACTTGGATGAAACTTTTCAGGTTCTATTCCTTTTGTAAAGGTGGTGATAGTATGATGAATAATTGCTTCATAGCTAGAAGCTTTTTTTTCAAATATAAGATTAGAGAGGGAGAGAGAGAAAGAGAGAGAGAGAGAGAGAGAGAGAGAGAGAGAGAGAGAGATGCGTGCGTAAGTATTGAGAGCAGTAACATAGATTGTTGAATGCATCAGCGCCAAGTAAATAACTCTGGAAGAAACCGTCTTCCATCGTCACGAGGTTATTCTGGTCAAGACAGTAAGAAAGAAGAGGAAAGTTAAACCCGGTCCCAAGAAATTGTTTCAATGTCTCTATTCAAGATGAATTAAAGTGCGTTCGATAGATGGCGCCATCAATGGCCAACTAATAAAGAAAAACATAGACATCACGTGAGCAAAAAATAAGACAGTCGAGGGTACATTCGTTCTACCTATTGTCCTACATTCGTTCTACCTATTGTCCTACATTCGTTCTACCTATTGTCCTACATTCGTTCTACCTATTGTCCTACATTCGTTCTACCTATTGTCCTACATTCGTTCTACCTATTGTCCTACATTCGTTCTTCCTATTATCCTACATTCGTTCTACCTATTGTCCTACATTCGTTCTTCCTATTATCCTACATTCGTTCTACCTATTGTCCTACATTCGTTCTACCTATTGTCCTACATTCGTTCTACCTATTATCCTACATTCGTTCTTCCTATTATCCTACATTCGTCCTACCTATTGTCCTACATTCGTTCTACCTATTGTCCCACATTCGTTCTACCTATTGTCCTACATTCGTTCTACCTATTATCCTACATTCGTTCTACATATTGTCCTACATTCGTTCTACCTATTGTCCTACATTTGTTCTACCTATTGTCCTACATTCGTTCTACCTTTTGTCCTAAATTCGTTCTACCTATTGTTCTACTTTCTTTCTACCTATTGTCCTACATTCATTGTATCTATTGTCCTACGTGCGTTCTGTTTATTGTCTGTTTATTGATTATATCTATATATGGTACTTTCGAACCGTACACGTCACATAGGGCAGTAACACTGGACTCTCCAAGAACAACGATCTTTTCCATTTAATGTCAGACTGTGTACAGGACCCGCATTATGTCTCACCGCATGTCCAGTTTCTGGGCGAGCTTCTCAATCTCAGCTGAAGCTTGCTGTTCTTGCTTTTTATCTCATTGTTCTTTTTTTTACTGTTCTTCTCTAAGTCTTCATTTTTTTACTTTTACTCTTTGGTTGCGTTTGAGAGCTTGATTTGATATTCTCTTGTTGTCTCTTCTCAATACATGGCCACCATATCTCTTGGAGAAGACAGACAGAAGCAGAGATGAAGATGATGGGGAAGACATGGAACGATCTTAAAAGAATGGCAAGAAACAGAACGACTTGGAAAGTGTTTGTTGAAGACCTATGCTCCACAGGGAGCTGAAAGAAAGAATAAGAAAAGAAGATATCTCTTGGTAATATGTGCGATTTTTGGATACACTGCCATTTCTCTTATTTCTACTCTAGTCTAGTATTCATTCCATGGTATGCGAAGTATTTTCCTGAGGTATTTGTTTTCAAATGCATTTAATATATTTTCTACTTCTTTAGTTATTTTCCAGCTCTGGCGTGGATATGTTATCATTGAGTGCCGTCTCCGCATCGAACGTTGGCTACCATGGAGCGCCATTCCACTCTGTCTCTTGCTTTGATGGTGCAGATTATCATATTTTGATGTTACTCGTCCATGTTAGTCTTGGTATGCCTCTGCGTCTGTTACCTTTTATTTTTCATTCCAATATTGATTTTATTAGGCTATTGTGTCTTTTAACATGCCCCAAAAATTTCATTTGTCTTGTTCTAATTGTGTTTAGTAGTTCGCTTTTAATTTTTAGTTGTTTTAGAACTTCATCGTTTGTTTTCTTTCCTTTCCATCCAATTCTACCTATTCTTCTACATATCCATATTTCAAAGGCTTCAAAATTATGTGGATATGTAAGAGTGGATAAAACAAATGATTTGAAAAGTGCTGTGTTTTGTTTTTGTGCTTTGTAATTTTTTATTTCTATATTTTATAAAGGCTTCTGAAAGTCAATACTGCCTTTCTTATTATGATTCTAATTCTTTATTTGTGTCTCCTTTTTGATCTTTACAATTTCCATGTACATACGAAGTGATCTACTTCTTCCACTGTTTTTCCTTCCAGGTATTTTTTCTTCTGGACGAATTTGATTTTTCATAACTTTTGTCATTTTTTCGTTGATCTCAAGTCTTATTGTTGTGTCAACTGATGACAATATGTTCACACTACTGCTGAAAATAACTATTTTGGAAAGTCAAGATCCGCCACTTGAGATCCAAATGACTTTGCTAGTTGTATAACATTTCTTCATTACGAAGTTGATGGCAGTTTAAAATAACAATGGAGATAAAACACATTCTTTCATGACTCCGCTTTTACTTTGGAACAATTCTCTTAGTCCAGCCTTTGTGCGAACTGCAAAGAGAAGCTCACATACGTATCTTTGATGATGTTAATGATTTGTTTCCATATTGTCTGTTTATTTTCCACAATGAGTCTCTGTGTATGCTGTTGAAAGCCTTTTTGATTTTAATAAAATTGAGAAGAAATGATTTCTGCTTTTCGATATATTCCTCTAATAAAATTCTTAGGGTGAAATTATAATCAAAGCAGCTTCTCTCTTTTCTAAATTTCTAAATATAGTTTGCTTTTACGCATACCAATGTCTACATCATCTTTGACTCTGTTCATGGCGATCTCACAGAATACTATCGAACCAACGAATTGAAGAGTCACACCTCGCCAGATGTTGCAATCCTTAAGATTGCACCTTTTTTATTTTGACAATAATACCGTTTTTTTCTCTTCTGTACCCTTCATGTTTTAACATTTGTATTGAACATTTTCTGCGGGTATTTTAATTTGCAGTTATCATTTGCTTATAGCATCTCCAATGTTAAATCATCTTCACCTGTAACATTTTTAGTTAGCCATAAGTTTTACAGCTGTATCTACTTCATTCTAAATGAAATCAACTAAATTAATACTTAACTGTGGTGGGGTGTTTCAGCTATAAAAACTTAACATACCTTGGTATTTGACGATTAAGGATTTCGATCACATCATTACAGGAGAATATATTAATAAATAAAAAAAAATTAAATGGTTGTACCACATGTCAAGACAGAAGAAAGTAATAACAGCTATCAAAAAACACTACTGAAACATCAATACAAGAGCACGTTCTCGAGGGAAAAAGGAGTGACGGAAAACTAAAAACTCTCCAACACGTGACAGCAGAAGAGACAAATCAAAAGACAAATTGTTTTCTTCTCCCGAGTCTATAGGAGAACTAGAACATACAAAAATCTATTATTTATTATACTTTTTGGAGCCCACATTTCGTGTACAAATTTACAGTCATGATTATTTTAAAACATGTTAGAACAACTCGCATTAGATAGACAATAATGTAAGATCATAGAATTTAAATGTCTACAGTGGAAGACAATAAAACACATAGCAAAATAAGGAAGTAAGGGAACATAATTTGGGAATTAATACTGCTATTATAAATCTTATATAAATATAAACATTGCTATATTGCACATCACTTTGATATTTAAAGATAATCCAATCTATTATTGTATCTCTCCCCAAAGGCTTCAGTTTTGTTAGTGCGATAATGGTCCCTTTTTTGTGCTAGATTCTCGAGTTTAAATCCTTTTATGGACCTAGTTGCTGGAAGTTATTTGATTACTTAATAGTCATCCTTACAATTACTAGATGTTCGTTCATTCATCGGGTGGCGTCTCCACGTTGAAGGTTGGCAACCATGAAGCGTCATTTTTGTCTGTCTCTTGTCTTGATGATGCACGTGGCCATAGGTTCACCTGACCACCTTTTGATTTCCACATTTGTCTTGGTCTGCCTAGTCTACCTTGTACCTTCCCTTCCAAGATAACTTTTAGAATGGTATTATGTCTCTCTTCACTAGTTGTTACCATCTGGTTAATGTATTTACGGTTAGTTAAAATTAATTGTCTTTGAGTTACTCTTCTTTGTCAGCGAAGGGAGAGCTGAGCAGCAGAAATTTTGATCTGAATGTTAGAATATCGAGTATTTATAATCATCAGTCAGCCAAATTCTGCCTTTATCTTCATGTTGTATTATTTAGCCACCGTTTCAATACTGCATTATTTGCTCATTTATAAATACAAAAATACGGGAATATATATTAAGTTTTTCTTAAACCAGGAAACGTTTCAAAAAATTGTATTCATGGATGCACTCATTCTGCTTTGGGGAGGAATGTCTCGTAAAAACATGTGCGCGCATTCTGCTGGAGATTTTACAGCAATCCACTTTGAATCCAAGGATAAGACCAGGTTAGAGTTATTGTCTAGCAAACCTTGTTGGAGTGTAGCGTGTCAAGCAGCGCAACAAATACCACCAGGTTTCAATTCGTGACACGATTTGGCAGCTGTTGGTGAAGATTTTGACAAACTATTTGTAAAATGTAACTGTCGGTTGTTGATCATTTTCTGGCTCCAAAATAAAGAACATTGTAAAAATGATTGTTGGAAGTAAACTGCTATTAATCTGTCTTGTTCCCAGTGGAGCATAGACAGACAGCTGTTGTTTTGTGGGGCAGTATTTTTCTGATCGTTTTATGTTTTCGGTATCTCCAGTATTGTTTTTCCTTTCATCACTGCTGCTCTATGTTTGAAAGAAAACTATCTTACTTTCGTCACTCTAAGAGAAAGTTTATTGTTTTAATATTACATACATTGTATACACTAATGATAAAGTATTTAAACGTACATACAGACAGACACACACACGAATACATACATTAGCGTAAAAACAAATATACCTATGTATATATACATAATGGTGCATTCATACATCTTGTACTTTCTAAAATGTCTCTTTATTATTTGCCTCTAGTATAACGTAATAATTGAGTCAGATATTTGTCCCAAATATAGAGCGATAATTTAGTCCCATATCTGACCCTAATGGTAGCCGCGATACCTCAGTGGTTAGTGAACTGGACTACAAAAGGACAAGAGGTTCGATCCTGATCGACGGCTTCCAGGTTCACCCAGCCTTAAATGGGTACTGATTTATCTGCTGGGAAAGTAAAACGGCACGGGCGTAATACCGACCACATTGCCACAAAAAAACATGTGCCGAAGATTAGTTTCACCAACCATATAATCAGGATCCTGACAATCGTTGGAACGCTCCATTTAGCCAACTATATAATCATGATCTAACAGTCACTGGAACGCTCCATTTAAGCAACTGTATAATCATGATCCTAGCAATCATTGGAACGATCCATTGAAGCAACCGTATAATCATGATCCTGACAATCATTGGGACGTTCCATTTAAGCAACTGTATAATCATGATCCTGACAATGATTGGAACGATCCATTTAAGCAACTGTATAATCATGATCCTGACAATCATTGGAACGATCCATTTAAGCAATTGTATAATCATGATCCTGACAATCATTGGAACGATCCATTTAAGCAAACATATAATCACGGTCCTGACAATCATTGGAACGATTCATTTAAGCAAACATATAATCACGGTCCTGACAATCATTGGAACGATCCATTTAAGCAAACAAATAATCACGGTCCTGACAATCATTGGAACGATCCATTTAAGCAAACATATAATCACGGTCCTGACAATCATTGGAACGATCCATTTAAGCAAACATATAATCACGGTCCTGACAATCATTGGAACGATCCATTTAAGCAAACATATAATCACGGTCCTGACAATCGTCGGAATGACCCACTAACTAACCATATAATCATGGTCTTCACATTCCTTAGCATGAACCATTGAACCAACACAAAAGATATAATGCAAAGGCTTGACGTACACATACGATCCACTACGGCTACACATTATGTCTATGTCGGGAAGCAGACGTGACAATACATAATAAACAAGACCATTTCCTATAGCTAATGAAGGTACAGCTACTTAAAATGGAAGTGGCAGATGTGAAACTAAGCGTAATTGAAATAACATTTTGTGAGTAGGATAGCATTGAGAATAGGATAGGAAGAAAGTTAGAACAAGAACTTCATATAGTTCAAGCTGGTTTCAGACATAGTTGAGGCACCAGGACCACATGGTTAACATGAAAATATTGAGAAGTGCAGGGAATACAATATAGAAGTGCATACATACTTCATAGATTACAGAAAGGCTTTAAGCTGAATACAACATCAGAAACTGTGGAACGTCGTGAAAAATATGGGTTTTCCAACACACCTAATACAACTTATCGAATCACTATATCACGAACAGCAAGCAGCTATCCGAATAGCGGGCGAAATATCAAATTTATTTGAAGTACAAAAAGTAGTGCGGCAGTGATGCATCTACTCTCCATACCTGCTAAACATCTATGCCGAAAACATCATGAGAAATGTCAGAAATGATGACAGATTTGTGAATTTCGACACTTTCACGATAAATGGCAACATGATTCCAGAACTCAGATACACTGATGACTCAGTCTTCCTCTCAAAAAGTGCAGAAGGATTAAAAGAGACATTTGAGTGTGTTAAAAAACACATTGAAGAGCAAAACTTGTATCTAAACATACAGAAAACTAAGATAAAGTCCACTGGCAAAAAAAAAGCCAATTCAAAATCAGCATCAACAGTGACGAACTTAAAGTTGTAACAAACTATGAATACCTGAGATCTCTTGTAACTAACAATGGAGACTTCCAAAAATATCAAAAGATATTTAGCAATAGCAGCACAAAAATTAAATTCCATGCAAAACATGTGCCACACACCAGAAAGATAGTAAAATTAAAATTACTGACGGCATGTATCTTCCGATAGCAACATACAGTTGAGAATCATGATTATCTCGCAAACAAAAAATTATAAAATTGAATTATTCGAAACAAACTTCTACAGAAAAATCCTTCAGATACCTTGGATAATAAAAAAGAGCCATGAAGACATACTAAAAGATTTAAACATTTATAAGAACTGGCGTATAAAACCATTCTACAGAGAAAATTAAAATACTACGTATACGTCAAAGACACAGGAGCCGCGATAGTTCACTAACCAGTGAACTGGACTGCAAAGGACAAGAGGTCGAGTTCGATCCTAATCGACGGCTTCGGGTACACTCAGCCTTAATGGGTACCGGATTTTTTTTCTAGGAAAGCGGCACAGGCGTAATACCGACCACATTACCCCAAAAATATTGTGGCTAAGGTATTTGAAAATTATGGGCACTAACACCATATACCCTATATACCATTTGACGTGACGGGGCTCTTTACTTTATTTTTACTTTACGTCAAAGACACAGTAGGCTGGAATGAACAATAACAGAAAGCATGGTTCCTGGGAGAAGGATTGGGGGCAGACCAAAACG